>CM076578.1:595746238-595955586 GCA_034641835.2 Pinus albicaulis | reverse complement strand
AGAGACCACTGCCTGGGTCACCCTACTGTTACACAGTAATTTGTCACCGTCCTTACCATTCCCCGTCCCGCACAATGGAGGACCCATTTTGTGACCTGTGAACATTGTCATGTCTTGAAATCATCATCAATGCATTCCTCTAAACATGAGCTTCAATTGCCCTAAACACATCTCCTTGCAAAAAACCATGAAAACATCTCCTTTTTCATTGGCGCGGGCAGACAGTTCATCACTCGCACCAATGGGGAAAATCCTACAAAGAGGCCGCACCAACTGGCGCTCTGTCCCAGAGCAGCAGTCGCGCCAGCCAATTTAAGGAGTTTTTTTTAAATAAAGATGGCGGAAGTTGTGTTTCAACAAACTCAGAAACCATTGCCTATCTTGAGTTGGGAGGTTTGGCTACGAGAGTTCCATGGAAGGGAAGTGGTTTGCCACTTCTCATGGAACCTTCCTTGATGATAGGGCCAATCCCACAATAATAGGGATCCCAACTCCCTCCTTCCCCATCTATAAAAGCTTGCCTATTGCCATTGCAAGCTAGTCTTGAATGGCCTAAGCTTTGAATCTCCAAATTCCCAAGAGCCTTTGTGCTGTAAGAGCCCTCTTTCTTCCCTTAAGGCCGACTCAAGTAAGGAGACTATCGTCGAGAGACTCTAGAGAGGTTTGCCCTTTCCTTGGCGAGCTTTGCGAGACGTGAATGACTGGGGACCCTTTCGAAGGAGACCACGGCGTCATAACATTGGTTGTACTCTCTTTCGATTGTTTATTAATGAATGACTGTCGGTTATGGTTCCACTTTGTTTTTCGCTTATGTTAATCATGAGTTATATCCTTTCTGACTGATATATAGTTGCGTATTCTGGATTTTATGCTTGTATTCGTGTTTTTTCTTGCATGTGCAGGTGTCCATTCACGGAGATCGTGGGGATCGTGATCTGCCAAGGCTGAGGAACAGGAACGCTGTCTCTTCTACGAATCATAGCTCTAGACTCCAGGTAGGCCTCCATCATTGGCTTATTCATTTGCAATTAGGAACTTGCGTTGTAGCATTTGATGATTGTTGCTAGACCCCTGCTGGGCTAGTAGGGATCGCCTCTGTCCGCAAAGGGGATTTACCTCCTCAACAATTTGGCGACTCTGCTGGGGAGACGTCTAGTTTTCACTGTCTCGTTTTGATTGTTTTATGATTTTACTTGCTTGGTTAGCCTTCTGGGCTGGGTTCTTTTGATGTTTTTTGCTTTTTGGTTTGCTTAGTTTACATTGATATGCTTCTAGAGTAGTTCTTTTTTAATTTTGGCTGAGAAACTCGACTGGCGCGCTTTTTAGCCCGACAGTCGCGCCAATTGGCGCATGTTGCTTTTGTATTGCCCACGCCAATTGCTTGCTGGCGCCAGTTGCAGCCTTACAGTCGCGCCACTCCTGTAGGGTATTTGAGTTTGCTCAGTTTTGAGCCCTCTAGGTCTGATCAATGTTTTTCTTCTTGATTTTTCAACTACCTGAGTGTGTTGGGGTCCTGTTTGACTGGGAATTTGCCTTCGTCCTTTGGTTGTTTGCTTTTATCTATCGATTTCACGTTTTAAGCCCTAGGGCATCTAGTGGCTTTGTGTATCGAGCCCTCCTTAGGAGTTTTGGTGTTTTGTTTATCCAGTCAACTCTCTGATTGCTCCTCCGCATCCTCTTAGTAGTTTTTCACTTTTTTGTTGCGATTTTTGGGTGATTTCTCGTTTCTTCATTCAAATTTCGTTTGGTCTTGCTTTGGGCCTAGATCACACGGTCCATTGGAGCCTTTGAGTCTTTTTCTTGGTTTTGAAAGACTTTGGTCGATTTGGGATCTGATTGTTGGTGTCATTGAGTGAAATTCGTTCGTTTTTCTCTCTCAATATCGTTTCTCAAGTTGCTTCTCTTTTATTTTCAGTTTGTTTAGTGCATCTAGCTATCAAACATTGAAAATTACAAAAAAAATCTCTTTTGCTTTTGGTTGATTAGTGAAAATTGAAATTTTTCGATTTTACTAGTAATTAGTAATTTCAATGAAAATTTTCGATTTCATTAGTTGCATTAGAGATATCATTGTTTGTCTTCCGATCATTTTGTTTGTGTAAAAAACTCTCAACTCTTCTGTAGCTAGTTTTCATCGAACGAAATGGTGTACTGTGGCATGTAGTTTTGCATTTAGGAGTTTTTGAAACAACACATTCGTTAGGGCCTGAAAACTGAAACGTAATTGAAGATCAACTTTAAAATATACTCAATTTACACTAAGGCAGCATTGAAATCTAACGAAACACATTTAGAGGTCTAGGCTAGAGACGTGTTCCGACGTCTTTAAACCTAGCAGCTGTCGTTCGCCTTTTGGCTCTAGACAGCGCTAGTACGGACTTGTGCTCCCCGTACCGTCGCCTATATAAAGGGAGACCCCTCTAGGTTTTCAATCCTTCATCTGTAGGAAGCCGAGTCTGCCGCCCTATACCCGTGATACACCGAACACAACATTCGGGGAGATTGCCTGCACATACGGAAAGTCCTTGGTTGATTTCTTTTTCATTATTAAAACCAAGGTGTATATTGCAGTTCACGGTTATTTGGTACACCCTTTGTGCCTAGTATTCTTGAGCAGTCATTTGGTCTTTTCTGACTCCCTAAATTTGAAAAGACCATCAAGCGCTTGTCCTTTCATGCTTGTGTCAAATCTGAAAGAGATAGAGTCACCTTTTATCGTTTCTCGACTCTTAAAACATGAAACGGTGAAGTTTCTTATTTTTCAATGTGGTAAAAAATTAATCACCCACGATTATACGCCCTGTTAGATATTGCTTGTTGACCGTTTGATCGTGTGTCTTGACTCTTTTTCAGCTCGTGTGTGTGTTTGCTTCTTTTTCTCTGGTCGTTTGCCACAGTGGCGGAACCTTCGGTTTCGTCTACTGGTAGTCCTTACACGGACGATTCTTCAGAGGCTTCCCAATCCTCTGCTGAACTGCAGCAGCTTATTTTTTCCGAGTTTCCTGACGGGGGACCGGTTCTTGCTGAGCAACCCTTTGGAGGACCAGTTGAGTTCAATTGGCCTTTTTCGGACCCTGTGTCTGAATTGAGATTAGGAGTTGATTTCCTTTCTCTTACATCGGGTTCGCCTTTTGTTGCTGCTGTATTTCCTCCTAGTCCTCGCCGTCTCTTGCGAGATTTAACGGCAGGATCAACCATGAGTGATTCTGGTGAGGAAATCCCAACGTCTAGTGAAGACTATCAGCTCTTCCCACGAAGATTGTTTCAGGGAGACAACTCTGAGCTGGCTGACATGTCAACAGCCAGTCCCTCTTTACCTCAGGGATACAGATCCTTGGGTCAGATCATTTCCGCCGCAGCCTCTATGGGAGTGTCAGCTCCTTCTTCGAGGCCAGCTGCTACTACGCCCGGGGTGTCTCCTCAGACGCCCGTTACTTCTATTCCCGTCCGGCCCACTGTCTGTGTGGCCGCCTCTTCTCCTGTTGTCACAGCATCCGCTGCAAGGGCTGTGCCAACTCCTGAAGATGTTTATCTAGCGACTGCTATACTGGAGAACATCTCTCCGGAGGAGTATCGGTTGTCTTTGCAACAGCTGAACGCCGAGGTTGGACCATCCTCCCAAGATCCCAACCGTTCTTACTTTTCGCACTATGCATAGGATGGTACACCCGTGTATGCTTTCCCAGGTCAGTATGATGAGCACGGGGAGATTTTACGTCTACCCGCTCCTGAGGCTTACCTCTATGCTCAAGGTTTACCTTATAACCAGGCTTATAACCCGCAAGGACAGCCTTTCCAAGGCCAACCTTCGGGCCAACCTGGCTATCTTTATGATCCACAGGGGCAGCCCATGCAAGGCTATCCTGTCGACCAACAAGGGCCATCGTATGGTCCGCAAGGACAGTATTATAGCCCTTCCGGTCAACCTGTTCAGCCTCAGCAGGGGTATCAACCGGGACCGATCTATGGTCCTGGGGGGCAAATCCAACCTTCTTTACCTATGCAACCTCAGTATCCTGTTGTTTCCAATGTTGCATATCAGCCAGGACCACCCTATGGTTCCGCCTCAGGTCAAACCAGTTTCCAGCAACCACCTGGTCCTGTTCCTCCACCAGGCCAACCGGCCCATCCGGCACAACCTGGTGTTCCGCCTCTAGGCCAACCGGTCCATCCGGTACAACCTGGGGCTCATTCACAACCAAGCCAGCCTGCTCAACCGGTGCCACCTATTTATCCGGGCCAACCTGTTCATTCAGGGCAGCCCTCTCAGTCGGGTCAACCTGTTCACTTAGGGCAGCCCGCTCATTCTATTAACCCTGCTGAGCAGCCGACTCATTCAATGCCGCAGCCAAATCAACAACTGCGCCCTACTTATCAGGCTCTGCAGGGTTCCACTTTTCAGCAGCCTACTCATCCTCAGGGTGGTTATTATCCTCATAGTCAATCTCAACCGAATTATAACCACCCCAGAGGCTCTCAGTATTATCCTCCTCAACCCGGTTTTACCTATACTCAGCAGCCAAATCCAAACGCTGCTTACACCAGGCCGACATATAATCAGGGTCCGTACCCTGGTTATCAGGCCCCACACTCTGGTTACCAGCATCCAAATCAGTCTGGTTATACGACCTACACCCCCTACGGTCAGAATCCTACGGGACAGAACCCATGGGGGCAAGGATATTCGCAACCATTGTGGAGTACAGGTAACGGTCCTCATCCTGGGTCTGGCATGCCGGTCAATCCGCCATTGTCGTTCCTGGCCACCTTGGAGTTTTCGGATGTTTCAAAGTTGACCAATGATCCGATTTTACATAATCCATATTGGCCTCCGGTTCCCACCAAGATACCAGGTGATTTCCCCAAGTTTGAGGGAAAAGCTGGAGAGGACCTCCAGGCGCATGTGATGACGTATCATCTTTGGTGTTCGTCTAACTCTTGGGTCGATGATTCGATTCACCTGCGCCTCTTCCAGCGTACTTTAACTAGAGCTGCTGCTAAATGGTACATAGAGTTATCCCGTGGCATTTTCCAAGATTTCAATTCTTTAGCCATGGCTTTCCTCACGCACTTTCAGTTACTGGTTCGTTATGAAGCCGGGACGCACCTCCTGACTTCTCTGAAGCAGGATAAAGCCACTCACATCTCTGATCACATTCATGAGTGGCGGCGCCATCGTAGACTGATCAAGTTTCACATACCTGATCAGATACTGACTCACTGGTTCACCACCTCCTTTGTGAATAAAATCGCTCAGGATATTGCGATGGGAGCGTGTGTGATGGAGGAACAAGCCATTGCGCGTGCCCAATATCTGGATCTTGTATATTCTCAGTCTGGCACGCTTTATGATATCTTTCCCGATGCCCCGTGGTCCGGAACCTCTAAGGCTCCGCCTACCCCTGCAGTGGATGGTGTCATTGGTTCTGTCTCTCAGAATTCGAAGAAATCTTCGAGTGGGAAGCAGAAGTCTAATTCTTCCAACAATGCTCCTGCTAATCCCGCCCCCTCCGATTCTGGTAAAACCGCGGAAGTGAATGCCGTTCAGGCCAATCCTACGGAGAAAACTTCCAAAGGGAAAAAGAAGGGCAAAGGCAAATCTAAATCTGATTCCCCAAAGCCAGAATCTAAATCTCGCACTGAGGATGGCTCTCAGCGTAAACCGAAGTACCCTTGCCTCATTTGTGAAGGGGACCATTATACTAAGGATTGTCTGCGACGATCCGAGGTTAGTCAACTTCTCACGGGCCCTAAAGGGACTCCAGCTGTTTTAAAAGAGCCATTTCCATCTCAGCAGACCCAAATGGTCGAACAGCCGTCACCATCTGCACCATTTGGGTCCCAAGTTTTCATGATGAAGAGTGTTGCACCTATCTCTGTCACTACGCGGTCGAAGGATTACAACGAATCGCGGCAAGCACCCGGGAAGGCAGTTGCAGATGGACCGCCTCCCCTACCTGCCTCCAGTTCGTTGGAAATCGAGAAGCCTACTCCTAAACCCGTTGTGAATCCACCTTCTAAAGGTGTCTTACGAAGATCTTCTTATAATCCGAATGCTCGTGCCGCTCAAAATTACAGTATTGTTGAGGATTTGGCACAGGCGCCATCTGCTATGTCTGCACTAGAAGTTCTTCAAAGTTGTCCTTCGCAACGGAAGGCTTTACTATCTGCGATCGGGGGCATTGATCCCGCCGACTCGAGTCTTCTCACCTTCGATTTAGAGAATTTCACTCCCCGGCTTCCACATCAAATCGCTCTTATTATCTAAGTCGGGATTAACGGTCTTAACATTCATAGGGCCGTCGTGGATGAAGGTCCATATACCTGTGTTATGTCCTCCGCTTGCTGGAAGGCCATCGGCTCTCCAGCCCTTTCGTCAGCTCCCAATGCCCTTGAGGCATTTGATGGTCGGGAATCCAAACCCCTGGGTGTTCTCGAGATTCTAGCGATCACATTACAAGGGAAGACTGTCAACGTGGAAGTGGAAGTAGTTGACGCTAAACTCAACTACAATATACTTCTTGGCTGCAGCTGGACCGATGCCATGCTCTGCGTGCCGTCCACCGTTTTTCGATTTCTTAAGTTCCCTCACGAGGGCAAAATTGTCACGGTGGATCAGTTGTCATTTTTCACCTCTACCTCTGAGAACAATGTGCCATACGTGGATCAAATTCCGAATCCCCCGGACAGTGTGGGACCTGGTCTCTTCAGAGACCCGGTCCTCATGGGTATTTTTCCCGCACCACCACCACACACCGCTCAAGTCAACATGATGTCCAGGTCCGATGACCCCTGGCTTATTCCTACGCCTGAGCAGGTGTTTGAGTTTGGAGAATCAATGCCCTTAACGCCAGTAGAGATCAGCTACTTTGAAATTGTTGCCACATCTGATCCTCCACCTCCTCAGCATGCTCCTTTGAGCATGGCTCTCGACGTCTACTCTCAATCCCCCTGGCTTGGTCAGGCCGATTCACCTGATCCTCTCAAAGAGACTTTTCCTTCCGATGAGGCCATCATTGAAACTATGTCTCTTGAGGAGCTGCCTTGGGGCGATGGACATCATCGCTCCTTTTTTATGCCTAGCTTGGGGGCAATGACTGACTGTCTGGAGTGTTATGCTACTCAGGTTCCTACCCCTCCTCTTCAAACGCCCATTTTGACGCACGAGGTTTTTTCGGAGGGTAACCTGAGTAACATTACTCAAACCATCCCGATCAACATCTTCGTTAAACCGGGGATCGTTGAGAATATTCATGTGGGTGTGACTTGTTCTCCCAACGAGATTCAAGTCTATACTGAGCTTTTTAAGGAATTCAGAGATGTTTTCGCATGGTCCTACGAGGAAATGCCGGGGATTGATCCCAGTATCATAGTGCACGAGATTCCAACCTATCCAGGTGCGAAGCCCGTGCGCCAACGCTTACGCCCCATGCATCCTCGGAAATTTGCCGCCATTAAGGCAGAAGTTGAAAAACTTCTGAACGCAGGCTTTATTTATCCCATCCCCCTCACAAAATGGGTGTCTAACATTGTCCCTGTCGATAAAAATCAGGGTACGATTAGAGTCTGTGTTGATTATCGCGACATCAATCGTGCCTGTCCAAAGGATAATTATCCCACTCTGTTCATAGACCAGATTATCGACGAATGTGCCGGAAGTGAGATCTATTCCTTAATGGACGGTTTCTCAGGATATAATCAGATCAATATTGCACCTGAGGATCAACACAAGACCACATTCATCTGTCCGTGGGGTACTTTCGCGTATAAAAAACTCCCGTTCGGCTTGAAGAACGCTGGAGCCACTTTTCAGCGCGCGATGTCCTACGCTTTTCATGACATTCGCCATATCGTTCAGCCTTATCTAGACGACTTGCCAGCCCATTCGGCTAAGCGAGAGGACCATCCTGAACATATCCGCCAGATCTTTCTTCGTTGCAGGCGCTACAACATCAGGCTCAATCCTCATAAATGCATCTTCTGCGTTGATTCTGGCCGTCTTTTAGGATTCATAGTCTCGAAAGACGGAATTCGCCTTGACCCTTTAAAGGTCGAGGCCATCATAAATCTCCCATCACCCTCCTCCCTTTATCAGTTACAGAGTCTGCAAGGGAAAGCGAACTTTCTTCGGCGCTTTATCCCGAATTATGCCGAGGTGGCCAAAGGATTCACTCGTTTATTAAAGCAGAACGTTCCCTTTCATTGGGACGAAATCACTCAGCAACTCTTTGAGAAGCTGAAGACGTTGCTTGTCAATGCTCTGTTGCTTCATCCTCCAGACTACCACTGCGACTTCACTTTATATATTGCCGCCGCATTTAGCACCATAGCCATGGTCTTGGTGCATGATGATGATGACGGTGATGAACATGTTGTTTATTATCTGTCACGAAACCTTCTCGATCCAGAAACGCGTTATGCTCATGTCAAGAAGTTGGCATTAGCCGCAGTACACGCTGTACAGCGCTTTCGCCATTACATCCTTTTGCGTACGATGACAGTGGTTTCAGACTGCAACCCTATGACGTATACTCTTTCTAGACAATTACTAGGGGGCAAGTACTCCAAATGGATTGTTATCCTGCAGGAGTTTGACTTAGAGTTCACTACCACTAAGTCAACTAAATCACTGGTCTTCGCGGATCTGATATGCTCTCTCCCTACAGACTCTGCTCCCTCACACTCTGAAGACCATATACCGGACGAAACGCTTTTCCTCATCAGTACTCGTGACCCTTGGTACGGTGACATAATAGTGTATCTTCAGACCTCGACATTTCGGTTTGACTTGGATAAAGCTGCCCGCCGTCGGATTCGGCACTAGTCCCAGCCCTACTATATAGTAGGAGATACCTTATACTGCATTGGAGTAGATTCGGTGCTCCGGCGATGCCTAAGCTTGGAAGAGGCTGAAAAGGTCCTAAATGACTGCCACAGTGGTGCCTGTGGTGGACATATGTCCAGGTATGCTACTGCCTAGAAGATTCTACGAGCAGGTTATTTCTGGCCTTCCATATTGAAAGACTGTATCACTGCAGTCCGTACATGTCTTGCGTGCCAGATATTTCAGCGCAAGATGTGCACGCCACCTCTACCCTTGCATCCTGTTATTACCGTCGGCCCTTTTGCAAAATGAGGCGTGGATTTTATGACGTGTAACCCTCACTCGGCCGGGGGGCATGCGTATATAATTGTCGCCGTCGACTACTTCACCAAGTGGGCCGAGGCGATGCCTACACTAGCTACTGACGGTAAAACGACTGCTCAATTTATATTCAACCACGTTATTGCACGGTTCGGGGTTCCTCAAGCCATCGTCACTGATAACGGTACTCATTTAAAAGATTATATGATGGCGGAGCTAACTTCAAAGTTGGGCTTGCATCACAACAACTCAACACCATATTACCCCTAGGCGAATGGTCAGGTTGAAGCAGTGAACAAGGTTCTGGTCACTATGCTTCAGCGAACAGTTGGTATTCACAAATCCAATTGGCATCTCCAACTGTTCTCAGCTCTCTGGGCATACCGAACATCTGCAAAGAGTGCAACTGGGTTCACACCATTTCAATTGGTGTATGGTCTGGAAGCAACTCTTCCAGTTGAATGCGAGATTCCTTCATTGAAATTAGCTGTGGAACTTCTACCTAATACTTCTGCTGAGGAAGAACGTCTTCTGTATCTGGAACGGTTAGATGAAACCCGTCGTCTGGCTGCTTTGGTTATCGAAGCACAAAAGAAGAGGGTCAAAACTCATTTTGATCAATCTGTTTCTCCTCATTCCTTTATCGAAGGAGACCTCGTCCTCCTGTACGATCAAGCACATGACAAGCTTGGAGCCGGTAAGTTCCAGCCTATGTGGCATGGGCCCTATATAGTAAAACACGTTTTGAAAAATGGGGCTTATGAGCTTATAGATTATGAAGGAGTTCCGCTGGCGCAGCCCAGAAATGGGTTGTACCTCAAAAAGTACTATGCCTGAAGTGATTTCTTGGTGTGGTGTGTGTACATAGGTGTGTGTTTTCATTTGTGTGCATGTATGGTGTGGTGTGCCTTGTAAACATCTTTCTGCTGATCGGGTCTTCCTGGTTGTGCAGATGTCTATTCATCCATTTGTTGGTTTCGCGGATGGTGCCTCCCGCAGTACCAGGAATCTGTCTTCAGCAGCCTGGGTAATCTATGATCCTGCTGGTGAGTTGATCAACCTGCAAGGAGTGTGTCTAGGACGTACTACGAACAACATCGCGGAATATAGTGCTGTGTTAGAATTATTAACCGAGGCAGTAAACCTTGGTATCCGTGAATTGCTTGTGTATCTAGATTCACAACTTGTAGTGTTACAGCTGAACGGACACTATTCGGTAAGAAACCCATCCATTTTACATCTGTATCTGCGTATTCGATTACTGGAAAGGAATTTTGACTACATTACATATCAACATATACCCAGGCATTTGAATACATTAACAGATGCGGTAGCTAATTTGGTATTAGACAGACATTTGCGCAATTTGTAAATCATCATCACATGTAAAGAAAGATCCATCCAGAAATAGATATGCATATATATATAGATATCAAAATGTTTACATAGAGTGTGTCACATAAAATCAAAATATACATAATCGTCTTAAGTACATCCGGAGACGATATGTCTCTCAAAAAATAGGTGTGGTATAATCCCTAAGAGCTAATCCGCATGGTGCTCATGATAACATGTAACTGCACGAACTAAGCGTCTCAGGATTCGGTGGATCTGACTTGGAACTCCCACCGTATGACGCTGGTACGCCATCGGTACATCCGCCAGCCGAACATAGTCCGGGATCCCTCGGGCAATGCCCTCGAGATTCTGGATCAACTCCTCCCCTCCTGTGCCCTCTCCCTGAGGATCAGGGGGGAGATGAGTCCTTCGCGAGATTGGAGACATCCCAGATGGTCTCTCAGGGCCCACATCTGCAAACAGATATAAAATGTGTTAGGACGAATGTGTATTAACAAAAAAACATAAAACATAAAAATCAAAAAACATGAGGTCTTACCCAACTCCTCGTCCCAGTCATCTCCTTCTGGCAGTGGGAGATCTGGGTCTCTGGTGAAGTCAGTTCCTGCATATGGCCAGTCCTCCACTACAATCAACTAGCGCCGTAACCACCTAAAGAACTCTGGCCTCCTGGACATCTGTTGGCCGCCTCCATCTCTGGGCATTAGTGCTGCCCAGCGAGCCATTCTTGGCTCTCGTGGTATCGGATCCGCTACTATGGCCCCTTGGCCCTGGAAGATTGGTAAGCGTCCCAGAATGAACGATACCAGGATGGAACCATAGCCAAACTGTTTCAGTTTAGCTTGCTTGCATTTTGTGAGCTGTCTCTTCATGTTTATTGTTACTGATGTTGCCCAGTCAAACAGTACGGGACTCATGCACTCTGAGGCCAGCAGGAGTTGGGCCTTTGTGGCCTCGTGCGATGCCTACGACCCTGCAGCCCGCGTGATGGTATGTAGGACAACTCTCAATGCCAGATCGAGGATAGTGTGGATATCCACCTTTTTGCTCCCTGATCCCATTTGTGCTCCTTGGCACACTCGTGCCATCACTTCTTCAATCTTCTCGCTAGATGGTCTGCTCCCAGTCAGGATGGGTACCGGACCTCTGCGGGACAATCCGGTTATGAAATACACATCAGAAACCTCCAACTCCAATACCTGGTCTCGCAACTTGAACACTTGTTCATGTTCATCCCAAATACTGATCAGATACTGGAGGAGCTCGGGCTGAGCTCGTAGACAGGGTGTAAGGAAGAACTTCTTTAGCCCACAGTTTCTGAGGGAATTCATGCAAGCCTCACTTTCTATGGCCTGTTCATCCTCTTCTCCATGCTCTCTTTCTTTCCACTCAATCACCATTTTGCTTGATTTCCTGCATCCACATGGTCATAAACCCTTAATTAGATCTCTGGTAGGCTTCAAATTTCATTTAAAATGATTAATATTTCGGATTTTTAGGTGGAATTTTAGGTTCGGCCGCTGGCACGGCTGTTTTGTGAACAGTCGCGCCACGTGGCGCGAGCCCTTTGCATAAAAAATCCCATTGGCACGGGCCCGTGCCCGATACCTGCGCCAATGAGCGCAGCCCTAAAAATTCAAAGAGTGGCCACAGAGGGCTGATACATAAGGGAAAACTATTAAAAAATGGATTGAAATGAAGTACAGGGAAGCACCTCTTACCTGTAGCAGACGAGAATCTGAATGGTCAACCGGATCTGTCGCAATCGCCGTCAGAAGTTTGCACTCCAAAATGGACCACTGCTGCTTTTTACCAAGGTAAATAGTAAATGTAATTTTGTTTTTACCATTTTGGCATATTTATAACTTTTTTGACATAAGATGAGTTTTAAAAGTTATTTTTATCAAATATTTTAATATGTTATGTCGAAAATGGGTTTTACGCTTGCTTGGTATGTGCAGCAGCAGGTTTTTTGCGACTTTAACGGTGGAAACGAGTTCTATTTTATACTTTTTCGGACTCGGTAAATACACGAAAAAGTCACTTTGGAGTCATCTTTCAGCTCTTTTCTGACTCTCTAAACATGAAAAGATTGCCGAGGCCCTTGTCATTTCGATCTTGTTAAAATGGACACGAATCGACATCTACCCAGTATAAGTTTAACCCTTTTTCGGGCTGGGATAGATTGATTACGAAAAAGGAATACCCTAGCCGATCGCGACTAGGAGGTTTTCCCGGATATTGTTTTCTACCTTTTCGGATCTGGGGAACTATTTACGAAAAGGGACTGCTGGAGTTTACTTTTCTGCTGTCTTTTCAAACTCTCTAAACATGAAAAGACGCCGAGTTCTTCCTTTGTCAGACTCGTTAAACCCTGATGACATTGGATTCCGTCGAAATGACGTTCTCTGAGTTTCTCCTTCCTAGGACTCGTTAAATGCACTAGGATGGATTCGCCCGAAGGGCGGACTTATATCACAAGCATATGCTATCCCCTTCAAGCTTGTTATCAAAAATAATTGGGGTACTCGCCAGAAATGGTGGGGAAAAAATGGAACCATCATCGTTGTCGTCGGCAGTATGTCGCTCTTGAACATGGCACTTGTCTGCATTCGTGTCGGGTTGGGGACATCTCATCTCGTTTCTTCACTTTGCCTCCGTGGGTTCGGATAATCCCTTTTGACCTCTCATCTGCTCATTGCCTCGTCACCATGACCTCTGATCCGTTGATGTAAAATACTGCCAAAACCACTATTTGTGCCGTTATGTGTTCAAGAGAAGTTGGCCTCTGCGAATATCAACCTTCCTCTGATTCTCATACGATCCTGATTCACAACAAAAACATCATGTTCCTCTGTCTCGTGTCGATGATGTGGAAAACATTATGGCCCACCTTCGATCAAGGTCACTTCCTGTCGACTTCAGCTCATTATCCAGGAAGCTGATCTAGAGACTCCTTTATGGTACCTTGGAGCCTGCATGCCTCAATGGCAGGTTCGTCGCATTCGACGTGGGGTTTTCATCATTGGCCTCTGATCGAGTGATTCTACGGGTGTTCGATGCCAGCTCATTGATTCACACGCCGTAGATTGTACCTATAGTACCTTGAGGGCCATTGTCATTATTGGTGGTTCCTCTCGCGTCTGTTAACAGCTCTCATCATTAGCTAGTAATCAGACGATGTTCTTGCATGTTCGACTTCAGCTCACATATTCGCATGCTTGAACTTGTACTTTGTTTGGGTTGAGATGGAGCGCAAGACCCTGGATTGTGTCTGTTGTAATCCAGGCTGCGATTGTGGATTATTATCATTATGCACATGACTCACTGATTGGATGGCTGCGACCATACCTGAGTCTATTTATTCGATCCTCGCTGGATGGCTGCGCCCATACCCTGGATCCGGATTATAGTGTACTCTGTTTCGGATGGCTGCGCCCATACCACATATACATCATGTACTTGAGATATCAGTTGTATTTTTCTGCGCAGGTTTTCCGACGGCGGGCCTTCAGTTGAACATGTTCTTGTAAAGCATTTCACCCCTCTCTCTCTCGGGCCTCATACTTTAGGGGGCATCTGTTACACAGTAATTTGTCACCGTCCCTACCATTCCCCGTCCCGCACAATGGAGGACCCATTTTGTGACCTGTGAACATTGTCATGCCTTGAAATCATCATCAATGCATTCCTCTAAACATGAGCTTCAATTGCCCTAAACACATCTCCTTGCAAAAAACCATGAAAACATCTCCTTTTTCATTGGCGCGGGCAGACAGTTCATCACTCGCGCCAATGGGGAAAATCCTACAAAGAGGCCGCGCCAACTGGCGCTCTGTCCTAGAGCAGCAGTCGCGCTAGCCAATTTAAGGAGTGTTTTCTAAATAAAGATGGTAGAAGTTGTGTTTTAACAAACTCAGAAACCATTGCCTATCTTGAGTTGGGAGGTTTGGCTACGAGAGTTCCATGGAAGGGAAGTGGTTTTCCACTTCTCATGGAACCTTCCTTGATGATAGGGCCAATCCCACAATAATAGGGATCCCAACTCCCTCCTTCCCCATCTAGAAAAGCTTGCCTATTTCCATTGCAAGCTAGTCTTGAAGTGCCTAAGATTTGAATCTCCAAATTCCCAAGAGCCTTTGTGCTGTAAGAGCCCTCTTTCTTCCCTTAAGGCCGACTCAAGTAAGGAGACTATCGTCGAGAGACTCTAGAGAGGTTTTCCCTTTCCCTGGCGAGCTTTGCGAGATGTGAACGACTGGGGACCCTTCCGAAGGAGACCACGGCGTCAGAACATTGGTTGTACTCTCTTTCAATTGTTTATTAATGAATGACTACCGGTTATGGTTCCACTCTGTTTTTCGCTTATGTTAATCATGAGCTATATCATTTCTGACTGATATATAGTTACGTATTCTGGATTTTATGCTTGTATTCGTGTTGTTTCTTGCATGTGCAGGTGTCCATTCACGGAGATCGTGGGGATCGTGATCTGCCGAGGCTAAGGAACGGGAACGTTGTCTCTTCTACGAATCATAGCTCTGAACTCCAGGTAGGCCTCCATCGTTGGCTTATTCATTCGCAATTAGGAACTTGTGCTGTAGCATTTGATGATTGTTGCTAGACCCCTGCTGGGCTAGTAGGGATCGCCTTTGTCCGCAGAGGGGATTTACCTCCTCAACACCTACACAGGAACCTCCTAAAAGGTCCTGGGACACCAATCACATATCTCTGTAATCTGAGCGGAATATCATCTATGTCGGTCTCTGGAATGTCTAGAGTCAGGCGCTCTACGTGATGCTCTAAATCAGACAGGATCTCTGTTGATTGGCCTTCTGGGGCTGGTACGGCTATAGCTGGATGCCTCCTCTCATAAGGCTGGAGATGGGCTGGTCACCGTGGGCCCACATCTACATTTAAAATTTTGATTATTAGTTTTGGGACGATTAAAATACAAAAAAAAATAGAACTTAGAAAATGTTGAAAATGATTTTTACCTGATTCATCCCACTGTTCCCTTGTTGGGAGAGCCATCTCTCAGTCGCCGCAGAAATCTATCCCAGCATATGGAAAGTCCTCTATAACAAAAATTTGGCATTCCAGCCAACGAAAATATGTAGAAGGAAATCGAACAACCTCAATGCCCTCAGCATGACGGGCCATCAAAGCAACCCAACGAACCATCCTAGGTTCTCAAGGTCGATCAGCATCAACAAGAATGTTCTGCGGAGCTAACATGGGGATCCTCTCTAGAGCAAAGGTGACTACAATGGATCCATATCCAAAGTTGTTTAGATTTCCATTCTTTGCTCTGGTTAGTTGGCCTTTTACATTATCCAACATAGGTTCGCACCAATTGAAAATGGTGCCTCGAAAACAGTCTACAACAATGCGCATCTGGGAACCGGTAGCCACATGCAACGCTACGCTCCCACATAGTCTGGTGACAGTAAATGAAATAAATTTAAGCTCAAGACAGATGATGGTTTTTATGTCAATCCGTTTGTCCCTGGGGTCTGCCCGATCATCATAGAACTCTAGTCAAAGACTAGCGACAGACTGGCCACTTGGCCTAGTCCCAAACAGAGAAATTTTTTCACCCCTCTTGGACAAACCAGTTAAAAAATAGATATCCTCCAGCTCAATTTTGAGCTGATGGCCGCCAATAACAAAACATTGGTCCTATACATTCCATCTGTTCACCAGCCACGTCAGGAGATCTACCTGTGCCCTCATGCCCTGAATGGCCCAGAATTTATATAAACCACATGCTCTCAATGCCTGCATTGTAGGCAAATGATTCATTGCGGTGTCGTCTACGTCTTCATGCTCGCGTTCTCTCCAAACAAGCATCTTAAATGTCCTACAATGCATAAAAAGACATTAGAACAAGATTTTTTGAAAATTTTTGGGCAAAATTTGAGAAAATTTAGTTTGAAATTTCATTACACGGGGTCCGCACCCTATTTTCATACACAGTGCGTAGGTATGCACGGGTGCTATGAAACAGGTGCAGACCCAGGACTTTTTCCTATGTAGAAAAAAGTTGGGGTTCACAGAGCTTGCGTGTTGCACCTGCGGACCCCCGTGGGCGATTTTTTCAACCTATTTTTCCTTAAAAAATGAAATGTAAAGCCTAAAAATGAAATGTAAACAGATGAAATGCAAGATAAGGAGGTCATGGATTACCTGGTGCTGACATTTTTCGATTTCGCCCAATGAATTTTCCAGAATCTTCACAGGAAATTTTTTACCCAAAAGCTCTCACTTTTCACTCTGAACTCAAATGGTAAAAATGAAGTTAGAAAAGTCCCTTTTATAAGTTTTTTCGAATAAATGAATTTTTTATTTGTTTATTTTTCACTTTAAAAAGGTAATTTTTGAAAATATTTTTATCTATCTTAAACAGGTACGTGTAATTTTTCGAGTTTTTGTGCAGAAAATTGGATTTTTTCAGGAAAATTGATCGTTTTTAACAAAGAGCATACTTTTATTACTTTTTCAGACACTTTCAAAAATTTATGAAAAAGCGAAAACCTGGAGTCCTCTTTTAAGCTCTTTTTAAACTCTTGAAAATTGAAAAGATTGCCGAGCACTTGATTATTCAAACTAGTTAAAATAAATGAATGATCGTCCTTTCAGTATAAGTTTACACCTTTTATGGATTGAAATGGAATATTTACGAAAAAGGTATACGTTGACTAATTACGGTCAATAGAGTTCTCTCTCGCATTATTTTATCCTTTTTTGGGCTCGAGAGACTAAATTTATGAAAAAGGACACCCATGGAGTCTTCTTAAGTTTTTTCTTCTAACTCCCTAAAATTGAAAAAACACCGAGTTTCTCCTATACTGGACTCGTTAAAATTTAACACCTGTTCAATTTTAAACAGGAATGAACCACTCCTTCTTAGGGTTCGAATCTTAAACTAAGTTGGAATCATCCGAAGGATGAGCTTATAAACAAGCAAATGTTATCCTCCTCAAGCTTGTAAAAAATAAAGAGGTACTTGCCAGAAATGGTGGGGTAAAAGAGAGAAAAATGAACCTGTTTGTTGTATTTTTATTATTCGAAAAGTCATTAACCACTCTTGAACACAACACTTTTGTTCACCTAGGTTGGGAAATCCTTTGCCTAACAGTTAATCAAACCATTTTGAAAGTCTTCAGCCGGTTTTTGGGTATTAGCTTTGGGTCAATTGTCACCAAACCATCTTCAGTGTCGTTATGTGTTCAAGAGGACAGTTCAAATAAACCATTCATTTGAAAAATATATGTCATCCATTTTGACCATCACTGAGTCAGTCCTTACCAATATATTTATTCAAAACTTTATCTATGATTTCGTGTTGTGGGCTTGCCTACAACAGATCACTTCCTATCAACGACAGCTCATTATCTAGGAAGTTGATCTAGAAATCGTCAGTACCTTGAAATCTGCATGCCTCAATGGCAGGTTTCTCGCCTTCGACGACAGGTTGCATCATTGACCTTCGATCGAATGATTCTGTGTCATGTTCGACTTCGGCTCATTCATTCACATTTCATGGATTGTACTGAGTACTTTAAGGGCCATTGACATTACTGGTGGTTACTCTCACACTTGTTAACAATCTACATCATTGACTGGTACTCAAGTGGTTTCTACCATGTTCGACTTCGACACATTCATTCACATGGATAGAATCATACTAGTTCAGGAAGCGGAAATCAAGACCCTATATCTAGTTTGTACCATCCAAGCTACGAGGAATTTTGTTATCATTTATATAGTGGACTATTCATAAATAGATGGTTGCGTCCATACTGTGTCTGCACATGTCTATACTATTGATATATTCAAAATCATTCCTGTATCAGAACAGTTTAAATCAGTTTTCTGGTTAGTTTTGATCTGAGTATGGGAATGCCTACCTCAGCGATGATATGTTTACACACACACACACACACACACACACACACACATATATATATATTTTGCATTGAATGTTTTTACAGGTTCCGACTGGGGTGTCCACAGGATGATCCTTGAAATGATAAAGTACTTCACTCTTCATATATGACATACTTCATCTTAATCTATTCTAGACTTTGCACTTTAGGGGGAAATCTGTTACACTGAAAATTGTCATCTTGACATTCTGCTATTTGTATGAGCTCATTATCACTCATACTTCCTCCTTTGAAAGTATAACACATCAGTTCCTCATGTCAAGCCTTAAAAATAAGAGAAAAGTTCTCAAAAATATCTTTAACTCTGGTATCGCACTTTTTCTTTGTCTTGCCTACGGTCCCGCACCTAATGTTCATGACTCCTGCGTATCTGAATGCACTTTCTCCATGTTATGGGTGCGGACCCCTGTAAAAGATTAAAAAGGTGCAAGTAAACTCAAAGAGCTCACTTTCAGTAATTTCTAGAAGCCTCTGGAAAGAATCTTGCGGTGGCAAAACCGCTCTTTTGAGGTTCATGTATCCCTTACCTTAAGGAGCTAACCCCTTGATGTGAGGAGCTTATCCCTTTGAAGGAGGATTCTATCCCTTCATAGTTGGAACTGAAACCTCCTCTTTTGCACTATAAAAAGAGGCATTGGGTAGCCTCAAGGGGATTTCAAGCTTAAGAATTATTTTAGGTAAAGTGTTGTTGGGATTTAGACTCATTTAACTGAGATTTTGTGAGGAAAGATCACATACCTCTATCTGTCTCGGTTGGAAGAGTGCAAGGCTTGTCAGAGTAGAGGAGATTCCTGTTTCGAATCCCGGGAAGGACTGTTTAACATCAAGGCTAAGGTTGTAAGGTTTTATTTTATTCAAAGTTAATACAAATGAATTCATTTTTCTCAATAAGCTATTAATTAACTGTTTATTTCATGGATTCCTTGATCACCATGATAGGCATGATTTATAATATTTACTATACAGATGCTATTTAATGTTTGCTTGTTTGTGACTGCAAGTTTATAAAGATAACTCCTTCAAGTGACCGAGGGACAACAACTTCGAACAAGCATTGTATCTACGGTAAGACCTTACCACCTTTATAGTATTCTTTTGTAAATCGCATATGTCTATAGAAAGATAGGTTTATTTGGCTGTTTGTTGCTAGATTACCTTTTGGTACTAGGGAGATCGATCTTGTCCGCAAGATTGATTTATCCAGTTAACAAGCTCATATGGGTTTTTTTCACTATTTTGTTTAAAGTGTGCCTTATTTAAAAACACGACTACTGAGTGAATGAATTTAGCCCCAAAAAGCTGAGGAATATTTCTTTCTCTCATCATGGTTGTAGTCAACTGCTGAAATGATTTATTGGACATCTCTACTACACCATTTTGTTATGGTAAATTTCATTTTGATGCCATATTTCTTGCGAATATCATAAATATTTTTTGAATTAAATTCACCTCCATTATCAGACCTTATGCACTTTATTTTACGATTAGATTCATTCTCTACCATGGCTTTAAATTTTTTAAAATTCTCAAAGGCCTCTTATTTTTCTCTTAAAAATGTTACCCACATCATTATGTTGAAATAATCAATGATAAGCATGAAATACAATTTACCTAAAGGTGTTTGAGTTCTTGAAGGACCACATAAGTCTAGATCTATCAATCACAATGGCCTGGTTAATGAATTCTCCTTAGTTTTGAATGATACTCAAACTTGTTTTCCAATCTGAGAGGGCTTACAAATCATGTTTTATATATTTGAAAGACTTGGTAGATATTTGACAATGTTCTTCTTCCCCAATTTGATAATCTGATCAAAATTCATATGTCCCAGACTTCAGTGCCACAACCAACTCTCATCCATATTTGACAATCAATACTTCTCTATCATCTCTTTTAAAACATAGACATTGTTGTATCATTCTAATAGCTCCAACTACTATCTCTCATGTGCCTTCATATTTAATTTTGAATTTTTTTAGCTTTTAACGACACATCATAGCCTTGGTCACACATCTGAGACACACTAAGTAAATTATGCTTCAACCCATTAATAAAAAATGCATCCTGGCCTTACCTATGCCATTAGCAAGGATGATAACTCCTTTACCCACAATCTTACTAGGTGCATTATTTCCAAAGGTTACATTAGATTTGTTGACAAGTTTCCAAGAAAAACACTTGATTTTACTCCTAATATGTGCCTTGACTATCTACTATCAACATACCAATGGCTTCATTCATTTTGAGCATATAAAACTACATTATAGTTTTCTCTGCTTTCCCTTTCCTTCCTGACTTTGGGTTGTTGATTTGTTTTCTTAATTTTTGGATTACAAATTTTGTTTCTAAATTTGCAATCAACTATACTATGGTCAAAATTATTACAAACATAACGTTGAATCAAATTTTTGAAAGGAGAGAATGAATTGTTATACTTGGGTCTTCTCATTATTTTCCCAATAAATTTAATATTTGGATGATAATTTCTTCTTTGTGGCTGTAGTTGTCTAAATGACAGATTCATCCTGCAATTTATTGCTTTGTGTCCATAATCTGTACAAGTAAAATAGTAACATGGAAATATGTCTTCATACCTGAGAGAAAATCGATTTCTGAAAATTCTTTGAGCCGTTCTCTGAGAAATTTGATTTTCCTATTTTGTATTGTCAAACTTTTGTTCAATCGATTTACTTATATTTTGCAATAGTTTTTTTTTCCTTTGTCTACAAATCGGAATGGGTTCTCCCTTTATCTCTTTGTTGTTGTGTTGGATCATATTTTAATGATTTAAAAAAGGAAACTATTTTCTTTCCCTTCATATCGGTTGTTGAGCTTGACCCATCGTCAAATCCAAGACCTGCTCTATTATTAGAGACTCTTTGAGCTTCATGCAGTTCATTCAAAATTTTAGTCCCTTTTCCAAATTTCTCATTAAAGCTCAATTGAGTTTTTTATTTTCCAATACATTTCCTTAGAAAGAAAATTTCTCCTTCAAGCCTTTCACATGCTTGATCCTTCTCATTGAAATGGTGATTTAGAGTGTCTTGGATATTTTTTTCCTTCTTCAATTTCCAGGAGTAGAGGCTCTATTGCTTCAAATTTTTCTTTGATTGGAAATTCATTTTGTGTTTTATTTTTCTTCCTTAGCCTATGTATCTCTTTAAGAGCACTGACCAACTCACCTTCTAGGAAAACTTTTTCCTCTTCTCCATCAAAGTCAACAACTTCTACTTCCAAATTGTTTATGGCCACAACATTAATTCTTTTGAGCTTTCATGAGCTCTGTCCTCCTTTGATGATTGGATTCCTTCACTCTCATAGGAGCTATAGTCTTGGACGTATAAGCTTTTATTTTTAACCTTCTTTCTATCCTTTTGTATTTTTCTGAACTTCTCTCTAAGGTTATATTAATTATTCTTCTTTTTTGGACACTTAGAAGCATAATGACCTACTTTTCCATAATTAAAGAACTTAAAATGTAGCTTACCTTTGTATTTTCCTAAGCCTCTCTTAAGCTTCCTCAAGAACTTAGCTTTCTCTTCATTTGATTCACGACATGAATCATTATGTTCTTCCTTAGGTTTTTTATCTTCTTTGATGGTTGAATCATTTATTGTAGGATTTCCATTAAAAATTATCATTCCATAGGCAGTAAGAGTGCAAAATAGTTGATCCAAAGTGAGAGTATTTAGATCTTTCATCTCCTTAATGTTTGAAACCTTGGGATTAAATCTTTCAAGGATATCTCAACACCTTTTTAACTACTACTGGGTCTTTTAACTCTTCATCAAGACCTCTTATTGTATTCATAATTTCATCAACTCTAAGAAAGCATTTTGCAATATATTCATCTTCATGCATCTTTGAAGACTCAAATTCCATTATAAAACTTTGAATTTTGGCTTGCTTTACCTTTTTTTAACCTTCATAACAACTACTCATCTTGTCCCATATTACTTTTGCAGTAGTGAAATCCATGAACTTGACTAGTTATTATTCAAGCAGGCCAGCGAGCAGAGCATTCATAGCTTTAACATTGAATGTAAATTCCATATTTTGATCTCGAGTAATCAAGGATTGCGGATTTTTATATTCTTCTTCCACTGCATGCCATACATCAACACCAAGTGATTAAATTAGGTGCCATGTTGGTCCATTCTCCTTCCTATTTTTCCACAGTCCTTGATCTTTCTTCCAGCTATTAAATTAATCTGAAGTAACCTTGCTCTGACACTAATTGTTAGTAACTAGGACAATACTGAGAGGGGGGGTGAATCATTTTTATGAAAATTTTAAAACTTTCTTTCACAAGTAAATAGACACTTCAATAATCATTTGTGTAAGTATCAAAATAACCAACACAATAAGCACAAATTAAACACGTAGTTTCTTCAAATTTCTCTTCAATTACTTTCATAAAGGAAAGCTTCAACTTGTTACACATTTCTCTGGCTCTAACTAAAAGGAAGCTACTACCCCCCTAATTTATCAGCTACTACTGAAAGGAGCTACAACCCCTATTTATCAGTAGCTACAGAAAGGAGCTCTAACCCCTAACTATTTACCAGCCACTACTGGAAGGAGCTACAACCCCTAATCTGCAATATTCCACTTGCTTGACCTCCTTGATTCATATTTCATTCTATTTTCAAACTCAAGTCATGAAAGCCACTCTCTTACCTAAACCAAATAAATTTCTTGTCAACTACACACCCCAATCACCACAAAATCACCTTCAACAAAATTTTTTCTTTGATCAACACACACAACACTAACAACCATAGCAATAACATCAACAAAATTTTAGCAAATTCAATTTTGCTTATAAAGAATAAGGACTATATTTTTAGTTTTAGAACATTAGTTAAATTCATCTATTTATCATGCACAAATCCTTATTTTTGCTTATGTAACACTTATGACAAGTTTTCAATAGATGATTTATTTTCTCAGTGAGAAAATATGAGTTAAACTTCCTAAGTTAGAAATTACGGAATTCTATAGGATTTAGCAAAACTTCTATTTATAGTTCCAACTTTAGTTAACCACTAATTTTGGAAAAAATTGCTAAATTCTCTGCCAATTTTGTCCATTATACTAAACCATTTCTAGCTCATTCATGCAATGTTATCACAAGTTTAGTGTTCTACCAGTTTGGTGGAAAATCACCAAATATGGCCCAAAAATTCCAAATATAGCTGTTGACTTGTTCATGGTTGGGCCTGCGCCCTTGATCACATTATATCTACAAAATCGATTGTTGGAGCCAAGCATTTAGCTTCCAGCTCTTATTTCCCCAAAAATACACAATGGAGTGTGTCTCCAAAACTTCGGGGTTAATCCTCTGGGGTTACGTATCCTGGTGGGACCACTTCTAAATCATTTTATCGTGATGTGTCAACCATGAATCCTCCAACATTTGCCACCATGTACTCCTCTGTCATGTGTAACTGTTAGAAACAAGGACAATATTGAGATAGGGGGTGAATCAACATTATAGGAATTTCATAATATTTCTTCTATGTGCAATGATACTAGGACACCAATAGATAGTTTAGAAATTAATTTAGATGAGCATGACAAGAATTGTTGGTTGTGTGTTATATTCTTTCCACGATTAGTCGCACATGCATGGGGGGGAGCATAGTTCCCCCTATATGCTGCGCCGGGCGGTAGCAAGGGGGTCACAGGGGGGGCATAAGCCCCCTTGTCTGGGGGTTCAGAGGGGGCAGGTAGCCCCCTACGCGGGGTCTAGGGAAGTGCCCCAGGAAAAAAAAATTGGACCCTATTTTTTGGTGGGCAGACCCGCCCATGGTTTTGGGGCATCATGGTTTTCGACCCATGGTATTTTGTAGATCCGGTCAAGGGAACTAAGGTTATGTTCTAATACAGGGTTAATGGATTGGGGTTTATGAATGCTTCGGCATGTATATATATGTGTTGTAACACTAAAATGAACATAATGAAAAATCAAGCTGGTAGTCCTGATTTGGGATCCAGGGAAAAATCTATGTGTATATATATTTTATGTTTTATTCTCTCGCTATTGTTTATTTTGGGTTTTGAAGATCTGTCTGCAGATAATTTCTGTATAGGGTTAAAACCTACATTTGGTGTTAGAGTTGTTTTGGCTTCAAGGGGACGCCTTTTTTGATGAGGGGTTTTTTGCTCGGGCTTGTGGTAGACCCTATTCAGTGGGATATTTGTGGGATCGATTATTACAATGAAAGAAGATGGCGAGCAGTGGAAAGATACAAATCAAGAAATTTAATGGTCAGGGTTTTGAGTTGTGGAAGCTCAATATGGGGGATTTGCTGGTGGATAAAGATCAGTGGATCACGGTAGATCTGGGTACTAAACCAACGACAGTCAAATGAAGACTGGTAGAATTTGGATCAGAAGACAAAGAGCACAATACGATAGTGTATCTCGGATTTAGTATTGTTGAATGTATCTGGGGAAGCTACGATGAAGACTTTGTGGGACGAGCTAGGGACTTTGTACCAATCCAAGTCTCTGGTGAATAAATTTTTCCTTTGGAAAATGTTGTATAACCTGAGGATGAAGGATGGAGACACGGTGAAATTAAAATCAGTTGTTATATGTTGATATTAAAATCTCAGATGAAGATAAGTGCATCATTTGTAGTGTTCTCTACCTGATTCATGGGACAGTCTAGTTATTGCAATAGGTAGCAATGCAACTACCTTGAATTTTGATGAAATTGTCTCAGCCTTGTTTCCAGAGGAAATGAGATGGAGAAATATGGAGGGCCAGAATGGAGATGCCTTATATGTACGAGGAAGGTCAAGAACAGAAACAAAAATAAGTTTTTGAGTGGGAGATGTAAATCTATAGGGAGATCTAAATCTCCAAGAAATTTTGTAAAGGTGTGATGGAAATGTGAAAAGGAAGGGAACTACAAAAAATATTGCATATATAAATCTCCTGATAAAGGAAAGGGATATGATGATGCTCCTTCCGCAGAGGCAAAAACCACATCAGATGAAGGTTAGGATGTGTATTTGGCTTCTTCTTCAAATACACATGTAGATCATGAGGGATGGTTTATTAACTCAGGTGCATCATTTCACTTCAATCCCCATAGGGAGTGGTTCTGCAAGTATGAGAAGTATGATGGTGGTGATGTATTCTTAGGGGACGATAGGAAGGCCAGAATCGTCGAACATGGAAAAGTCAAGTTGAAGCTACAAGGTGGAAGGATTAGAACACTTCCTGGTGTTCTTCATATTCTTGCATTGGCTAGAAATCTGATCTATGTAAACAAGATGGATGATGTAGGTGTAAAAACATTGTTCGAGAAAGATACCTGCAAGATGGTTCGGGGAGCACCCGGGTATTGATGTAGGGAGTTCGGATTGGAACTTTGTACAAGCTTCAGGGTAGCACTGTTATTGATGGGTGCAACAGCTTTGTGGTTCCTGATGGTGGGGCGGAAAGCCTTGTGGTATATGGAGAAAAGACCATGCTATGGCATCAAAGGCTTAGACATATTGGAGAGAAAGGCCTTCAGATACTGCATGGAAATGGTATGGTAGAAGGTATATATAATTTCTCTCTAGAATTCAATTTCTGTGAACATTGTGTATATGGGAAGCAGAATTCGTTGAGTTTTCCTTCTGGTGCTAAGAGGGCGAACAAGATATTAGAGCTTATGCACAGTGATGTGTTTGGACCTGTGTCGGTTCCATCATTAGGTAAGTCTGTGTACTATGTTTCATTCATAGATGAATTCTCAATGAATACATGGATATATTTCTTGAGGAAGAAATATGAAGTCTTTGACAGATTTAAAGAATTTAAGGCTCTAGTGGAAACTAGACAGAGAAGAAAATAAAGGTGTTAAGGACAGATAATGGTGGAGAGCTCTGCAAGAAGGAATTTCAAGAGTTCTGTAAGAAGTGTGGTATAACACGATAGAAGACTACTCCATACACACCTCAACAAAATAGATTTGCAGAAAGAATGAACAAAATGCTAATGTAAAAGGCAAGAAGCATGCTCAGTGGTACCGGGTTAGGACAGGAATTATGGGCAGAGGCAGTGGACATTGCATGTTGCTTGGTTAACAGATCACCGTCATCGATGTTGGAGGATGAGACTCCACATGAGATATGGACTAGTAAGAAATCCTCCGTCTCACATCTGAGGTTATTTGGATGTGATGCATATGTACATGTTCCAAAGGAGAAAAGGACCAAGTTGGATAATAAATCTGAAAGGTGCATCTTTATTGGGTATAAGGATGGTTTAAAGGGTTACAAGATTTGGAACCCATAAACAAGGAAGGTTGTGTACAACCGAGATGTGGTGTTTAGAGAGGTGAAAGATGTTGTTACACATGAAGTCCTACCAAAGGAACCTGAGAAGATAGAGTTTGAGCTAAAGGAGGATGAATCAGACTCTACAACAGAAGAAGATTTAGAAGAGGAAGAGCCACAAACTCCAGCTGTGAGAAGATCAGTTCGAGAAAGAAGACAACCAGAAAGGTATAGTACATCTGCTTTCTATTCAAATTTTGATTTAACTATAAATGATGATGATCCCAGAACTGTCAGGGAGGCAATAGAATCAGAGGATGGGAAACTATGGAAGGAGGCTATAGTTGATGAAATGGCATCCTTGCGTAAAAATGAGGTATCGATCCTGTGGAGTTACCAATGGAAGGAACCCATTCAGAGTAAATGGGTGTTTATGAAGAAGCATCAATGTAGAAGGTAAGGTGGATAACACAAAAAGAAGGAAAAAAGCAAAGGGTTATTCCCGGGTGCCGGGAATTGATTTCGGTGATATTTTTTCTCCTGTTTCCAAGGTTACTTCTATTAGATTACTTTTATCTGTTGCTGCTGCATTTGATTTTGAGATAGAACAGATGGATGTGAAGACAACATTTCTTCACGGGGATCTAGAAGAGGAGATCTACATGAAGCAACCTGAAGGTTTTATGGTGAAGGGTAAGAAATAACTTGTATGCAGGTTGAAGAAGTCTCTGTATGGGTTAAAACAGTCACCAAGGATGTGGTATCAGAAATTTGATACCTATATACGGGGACTTGGCTTCACCAGAAGCAAGGAGGATCATTGTTTTTATTTTAAATTAATTGGTGACCGTGTTATTTATTTGGTCTTGTATGTAGATGATATGTTGTTGATTGGAAATGACAAAGAAATTATCCAAGATTTGAAGACCCAACTGTTCTCCAAATTCGACATGAAGGATCTTGGTGCTGCAAACTATATTTTGGGCATGGAAATTAAGAGAGATCTGGCAAAGAGGAAGCTCTGGTTAAACCAGAGGAAGTATGTCGAGACTATATTGCAGAGGTTCAATATGCAGGATAGTAAACCGGTGAATGTTCCTATTCCTGTAGGTGTAAAGCTGTCTGCTGAACAGTGTCCCAAGACACAAGAATAAGAGGAGTATATGTCCCGTGTTCCATATGCAAGTGCAGTGGGTAGCCTGATGTATGCAATGGTCTGTACTAGACCAGACATTGCACATGCAGTGGGAGTATTGAGCAGGTTTATGTCAAACCCAGGGAAGGAGCATTGGACAGCAGTGAAGCGGGTTTTCAGATATTTACGTGTCACTAGTGATTATGGCTTGTGCTACCAGGGAAGACCAGGATTGGAAAGAATGTTGGACATTCGTGGTTTTGTTGATGCAGACTGGGCTGGAGATCTGGACCAAAGAAGATCTACAAGTGGGTATGTGTTTAGCCTATTTGGAGGTGTAGTTAGTTGGATGAGTAAAAGACAGTCTGTAGTGGCGCTTTCAACTACAGAGGTAGAATACATAGCAGCCACTCATGCAAGCAAGGAAGGAGTTTGGTTGCAGATATTGTGTTCAAGTATGGGGTTGGTACAGCAAGCTATAAGGATAGACTGTGATAGCCAAAGTGCAATTTTCTTGGCTAAGAACCCTGCTTATCATTCAGAGACAAAGCACATTGATGTTCAATATCACTTTGTTAGAGATATGGTTGAGGCTAAAAGGGTGTTGCTGGTAAAGGTGGACACTTTGAAGAATGTTGGAGATGCATTGACGAAGTCTGTGAGCACTCAGAAGTTCTCTTGGTGTAGAGAAACAATGGGTGTTGAAGAATTGGCCCAATGACTAAGCTCTCCTGTGGCACCCTGCGGAAAGGGAACAACAAGTGGGAGAATGTTGGGTATGTGGTATATTCTTTCCACGATTATTCGCACACGCGGACCATATTTTTCAGTGGGAAGACCTGCCCATGGTTTTGTGCATGGGTTTGCACATGGTTTTAGGGCATGATGGTTTTTGGCCCCTGGTATTTTGTAGATCCGGTCAAGGGAACTACGGTTATGTTCTAATCCAGGGTTAATAGATTGGGGTTTATGTATGCTTCGGCATGTATATATATGTGTTGTAACACTAAAAGGAATATAATGAAAAATCAAGCTGGTCGTCCCGATTTGGGATCCAGGGGAAAATATCTGTGTATATATGTTTTATGTTTTATTCTCTCGCTATTGTTTATTTTCTATTTTTAAGATTCATTTGCAGATAATTTCAGTATAGGTTTAAAACCTACAAGAATAAAAATAACTAACACAAATAGTAGACATAAATTCTTCAAACATTTCTGCAATTTCTTCACAAATTAAAGCTACTACTCGTTGTTACAAATTTTTTTGGCTACAACCAACAGGAAGCTACTACTCCCTTATTTATCATCTACAACCAAAAGGAGCTCCAAGCCATAAATATTTACCAACAACCACTAGAAGAATCTACAACCCCTGATATGCAAGCTACAACTTTCTTGACCTTAATGACTCATCTTTCGTATAATTTTCATCATCAAGCCATAAAGCCAAATCCTTACTTAAACAATTAAATCCATCTACCATCACCAACACCTTCAACAATATTTCATTACTGAACACACCGACATCATCACCAACATACAATTTCTCACACAATTGCACAATACACCACACTTCCATAATCCATCAATTGATTATTATTATAAAGAATTTTGACTGATATTTTTAGCTTCTTTGTTATGAAACCAACTCCAAAAATAGAAGAATAGAGAGACAATGCCTTATAAATCAACCACTTCGAGGGGAAACCTCCAATACATTACATAAATGAAATATTCTTGGATGATACAAATGACAAAACCTCCTTCTATATATAGGAGTCCATGGGATCATAATATAATCCTAGCCGACCTAACAATTATAATGTAAGGGCACAATAAGAACAATATTTGGGTTATAGGGGTACAACAATAACAATAAGGGGGTTACAATAACAACAATAAGGGAGTATACTAGTAATATAGGGACCTAACATGCCCCTCTCCTTCAAAAAAGTGTTGTCCTCAATGCTTGAGTAGCTCTGGATGCTTCCATATAAAATTCTCATCCTCCCATATAGAATATTCAGTGGGTAAGTTCTTCCACTTCATGAGATACTCTGAAATTGATCGATTTCGTAGCTATCGAGTTCCTGTTTCTGTGACTGCTTCAACTTCTAATTTGATTTTTCCTTCCTCATAAAGTTCTGGAAATATTGTTTGAACTCGAATTTTGTCACCTATAACCTTATTTAAGCATGAAACATGGAAAACTATATGCACTTGTGAAGAAGCTGGGAGCTCCGATTTGTATGCTATAGTACCAATCTTTAGCAACACCTTGTAAGGACCATAGTATTTTTGCGTTAATTTATTATCCTTCTTAGCTTGCTTGAGGGAAATTTGTTTGTATGGTTGTAGCCATAAAAATACCCAAATACTTCCTTACATTAAAACTTCTTGCCATGATGTTGATGTACCTCGTTGTTTCATTTGATTTTTGTGTCAAAGTTAGGTTATCCTTTAAGAGTTGGAGAACTGGTTTTTGATGCTCAATGTGATCTTCCATTTCTTTAACCTTAGATTTTTCTCTTAAAGGTGATGTGATGGAAGGTGGATGATATCCATAAAGTGGCATAAATGGGGTCATTTATGCTGCAGTATGGATGCAAGTGTTATACCACCATTCAGCCAAAGGTAACCACTTGACCCATTGTGTTTGTTTATCAAATACAAAGCAACAAGGATATCCTTCCAAAAATTTATTCACTATCCAGCTTCACCTAATCGATTGAGGATGATAAGATGAGCTATGAGCTAGTTGAGTACCCAAACAAGAAAATAATTCCGTCCAAAAATTTCCAATAAAAATGGGATCTCTGTCACTTACAATAATCTTTGGGTTTCCATGTAGCTTTTGAATTGTTTCCATAAATGCATTAGAAACTCTACTTGCTTTAAATGGATGAGATAATGCAAAAAAGTGTGCATACTTGGTAAGTCTATCAACTACCACCATGATGACACTCTTTCCTTTGAACTTAGGTAAACTTGTGATAAAATCCATTGAAATATCCTCCCAATGTTGAATTGGAATGGATAAAGGTTGTAGAAGACCCGGGGCCTTAATTGTCTCAACTTTATTTTGCTGGAAAACCAAACATTCCGCTACAAAATTTTGAATATCAGATTTAAGGCCATCCCAAAAAAATTATTTCTTCACCCTATGGTAAGTTTTTAAAAATCCTAAGTGTCCTCCTAAAGGAGTAGTGTGCAATTCCAAAAGAATATTTTGATTTAGTTGGGAATTCTTACAAATATATAAGCAATCTTTGTACCATAAGGAACCAGTTTTCCAACTAAATGTATAAGATGTACTAGGATCTTGCTGCAAATTTTGAATGAGTGTCCACACTTCTTCGTCCTTCTTCCATTCACCCCTTGCTTTGGTTATCCAATCTGATTGGATAATAGAAATGGCACAGAGAAATTATTCCACCTCTTCATCCTTTATTGAGAGTGGATCCACAACAACATTTAGCATCCCTTTTTTGTAAATGATTTCAAAGTCATAACCCAACATCTTTGTGACCCATTTTTGTTTCTCTTCTGAAGATAGTCTTTATTCCAAAAAGTGTTTAAGACTATCATGATCAGTTTTTACCTTGAAGTGTCTTCTCATTAGGTAAGGTCGCCATTTCTCTAGTGCAGGTAGTATTGCCAACATTTCCTTATCATAAATAGTTTTCTGTAAATACTTTCCTTTGATTGGACGACTTTCAAAAGCAATGGGTCTTCCTTCTTGCATTAAAAAATAACCAATTCAATTTCGTAAGGCATCACATTCCACAATAAAGGTTTTTGTGAAGTCTAGCGCAGATAAGACCGGTGCTAGGCACATTGCCTCTTTAATATGTTCAAAGACCTTAGTTGCTTCAGGAGTCCATGAAAATGCATCTCTCTTCAATAATATTGTTAGAGGTTCTGCTATTCTCCCATAATTCTTAACAAACTTGTGATAATACCCTGTTAACCTAAGAAATCCTTGCAACTGCTTTATGGTTGTGGGGACTTTCCATTCCTTAATGGCTTTAATTTTGTTAGGGTCTACCTTAAAACCCTCATGAGATACAATATGACCCAGATATTTGACCTCTTGTACTCCAAAGAAACATTTGGATGTTTTTTCATATAATTGTTTCTCCTCCAATAGTTTGAGCACCCTGTCAACAATAACAATAAGGTGGTTACACTAAAAACAATAAGGGACTCTACTAGTAATATATGGACCTAATATTCTTTGATTTTTAGTTAAATTTGGGTCTTCCTTCATGCATAAACTTTGTTTTTGTTTTTCTTCTGCTCTTTTGTATGTCATCTATGGGAATTCAAACACTTCATTTTTCTTTTGATACAAATCTCTGAGTTTAAATTTCAAATTTTCTTATTCTACCATTTTACAGGTTTTAACTCTATAATTTTAACTCCAGTTCTAACTTTGGTGTGTGTTTTATTTAGATAAATTCCCAAATATGCCACCAATAACTTCGATGCTGCAATAATTTTACCTTAATCTCATGGCCCTTTTTGTCCATGAGACCAAGGGTTCTGACATGGGCTCTAATCCCTGAGTGCTTAGCCATAAACTTCGTGGGTCCTTTTCACCTTAAACCCTAAGGACTTATCTTTCATTGAAACCTACCTTCGTGCCCTCAATGTTTTTTCCAAGTGGAACCACATCCTAGCGCTAAATTTTGGTCCCCATCTTCATTATCCCAACGCTTCTCTATTATGACTTCAATTTACTTTCAAGGTATGTGTTGTAGGATTACATGTTGTGTGTGGCCACCTTTCTACTTCTCCCATTGTTCGTCATTACCCAATTTTACATTCCAATGTGTCCTGATGTTTATCATCCCATCATTTTTCTTCTCTCTTTTAAAACCTTTATGGGTTAAGGGATCGAGATGAGCTATCCCGATGTGTCCTCCTACTGCACCCGTGCACTAATCAAATGCATATCGAAATGAGTTGTCTCTGACAACTACGACATCCTCTTAACGCCCAGTCAACCTGCAGGTTCCTCTATTGCATCGATCAAAGCCTTCTGGGATCAAGGCTATGAGATTATTTCACGTTTCCACATGGAATCTCAAGAGTGGTCCACATGTGACTCAGAAATGGCCCACTAGGGTACCTGAAAAGTCCAAAAATGAATGCAATATGTCCTCCTCTTCTTGGGCCACATCATGTTGATGTCATCATCCACCTATTGTTATCACTGGTCTACTTTTTTCTCATTGTTAGGTCCCTGTCACCCATGATTTTTCCATCTCTGTAGTCACATGTCTCGGTCACGGTCATGGTTACAGTCCCTATCATGAAAAAATACTTGTGGTTTGCACCCCTGCCTCGCCCCTGTGCATGGTTTGTGGTATATATGGGGGAGGGTGTGTAATCATTCTCCATCATTTATATTACGATCAATGGTTTAGGAAAACCACCCATTATGCATCCCCCTTACACATTAACGCTCGGAAGCACTCAGGCTTGCTCCTGACCAATGATATGTTGGTGGGGGTGCGTGGAGGAAAATTCGCCCACATACATGATTTTCATTTAACTCTCATGCTCTGCCACCCTTCCACTAGCTTTGGAAATGTGGCAAAATAGACCTACTCCAAAGCACCTTCACCAATAATAGCTCTGCAAACTTTTAATTTTTGGAGTCCTGCCTTTGACCGGCCATATATTCTAAACTAGGAGGCAGTTTTATGACTTGCATAGACCATTGGAAATATATTTCACATATATTTCCATCTAAATGGGTTCCACCTGTTATTTAAGTGATCTAGTACTCTAGACATGTCCTATAAGTCATTGCAACTTGTCACCTTTTCTATCCTTTGTCATTCTTCTCCTTGTGCATGCATCCTGATCACCTGTGTCATCATCGTTAACAACTTTTCCATCCTTTTCCATTTTTTTCCATCAATGAAAACATAATTCTAACATTCTTCCCCTTTGGCATTGACGGAAACACCTTGATCAAACAAAATATCATCATGAAAACACAGTGGGTTATCAAAGTGTGCTTGTGCTTCTTATTTCTCCTTTATATGCATCAAAATTTTCTCTTCATGTGGATGTTTCTCCGCTTGTGATGTATTTTTCTTGTGTTGTTCTTCTGCTATGAAGCATGCTCACTCACTACCAATATTTCCTTTGTATTTTTTTTATGACCCAGACTTCTACCACTTTCACATCAATGGCACAAACACTAATGGAATCCCCTTGCAACTTTACTCCCCCTATCAACACTCTTCCAGTGTTTGGTTGATTTTGTGGACCTGGAAGCTTTGTCTTAATATGTTGAATATTGTTGGTTGCCTTTCTTCCTTTTAAAGGAATATATAGTGGAGGGAGGCAAGATGGTCAACTCCTAATATCTACCTCAAATACTCAAAATGATATCGTGGGAGTGGTTTTCCAGAAAATATCAGCAACCTGCTCTTTTGTAGGAAAATACTCTAGCTTCACAATATGATTGGAAAATTTATCTCTCAATAAATGTTACTTGATTGTAATATGATTTTTCTTTGAGTGAAAAAAATAATTCTTTTACATATTGATGGCACTTGTATTGTCACAAATAATAGGAGTATGTTGATCATAAAAACATTTACATCTTGCAAATTATGCTTCATCCACAATAGTTGATTGCCACAAGAATTTGTTGCAATGTATTTTTCTTCAACTTTAGTTAAATATATGGAAGCTTGCTTCTTGCTCAACCATGAAACTAGACATTCTCCAAGAAATAAAACACCACCACAAGTGCTCTTTCGATCATCCACATCACCTAACCAATCAACATCAGTATAAAAAATTAGTGAAAAAAATTTACCTCTTAGGTACCACAATCGATAATCCATTGTGGCTATGAGATATCTAAGAATCCTCTTAGTTGCTAGAAGATTGTTTTGTCTGGGGGATGCTTTAAATCTTCCAATAATACCACTTTTTTTCATAATTTCTAGTCTTTAAGCTGTAAAATAAAATAGGTTGTCATTGATAGATCTTTATAGAGTTTGGTCCACTTTTGGTAATTCATCAATCTTGTTAAGATTACAACCTATAACCATTGGTGTGGTTACCAAACAACATTCCTTCATGCCAAATTTCTTTAGTACTTGATATATTTTCTTTGTGAGATAAAAATCCCTTTGGGAGTCTCTGCAATTTGCAACAAAAGGAAACAAGAAAGCTCTCCAAGCATGGACATCTCAAACTAAACCTTCATATTAACTGAAAATTGGCACGTTAATGCATATGAATTAATGAAAAACAAACTTTCATCGTCATAAACATCCACCACAATGACTTTGACATCATTAGCTTTAAAATATAAATTTATATCAGTTGCACCTCTTTTGAATCCACACTTGAGCATGTATTAGTCCAACTTGGAATACCAAGCATGAGGGTCTTGCTTGAGACCATACAAGGCCTTCTTAAGCTTGCAAACATAAGCAAACTTATCTACAAGCTTAAAACCATCTTGTTGTTCTATTTAAACTTCTTACTACGACTCTTCATTTAGAAAAGTGTATATGGCGTCCATCTAATATATTTTGATCTTCCTAAAATAAGGAAATGCCAAAAGCATTCTAATAGCTTCTAATCTAGCAAAAAGAGAAAAAGTTTCATTGAAAGCCAAACCTTCAATTTGAGCATAACCTTTGCATACCAGTATTTCTTTATTTCTAATTACTTCACCACAATCATTCAACTTATTCCTCAAGACTCACTTAGTGCTAATGATATTCTTGTTTGTTGGTCTAGGAACAAGTTCCCATGTGTGTTTTTTCTTAATTTGGTCAAACTCTTCATGCATAGATTTTAACCAATTTTCATCTTGACTATCTTGTGCAACATCTCTAGGTTCCTCCATGGATAATAGAGCTACATGTGCTTGTGTAGGAAGATTGAGAAACTTCCTTCTTCCCTGCACACCTATATTTAAATCACCAACAATTTGATCAATTAGGTGGTATTTTTGCACATGCCTTGAAGGATCTTTGGCTTGAGGACTAGAGGCATATTCATTGTATTCCTCTAAGAGTGGATCTTCAACCTTGTCATTATAACTTATTGAATTAGGGAGACTCTTATTTGTTGACTCATTGACTTCAGATTCAACATATTCATCAAATTTGACATCAATACAATTAGAAATCTTCTTTGTGTTTCTAATATAACATACATAGCCTTTGTTTCTTTGAGAATATCCAAGAAAAATATATTCATCAACCCTTGCATCGAACTTACCAAGCTTCTCATCATTCCTCTTGATGTAACACTTGCTACCAAAAAATCTAAAATGATTGACTATTTTAGGTCTATCAAACCAAATCTCAAAGGGATTTTTGTCATTGTGTGGTCTGAAATGAGCTTTGTTGTGTTTCACCACTTTTGTGTCAATGGATTCAACCCAAAATCTCTGTTGAACTCTCCTTTCACCCATCATAGCTCTGACTAGTTGTTGAACATATCTCTTTTCTCTTTCTTCTACACCATTTTATTATGAGTATCTGCTACTGTGAATGTCCTCTTAATTCCATGTTACAATACTCAATAATCTATTTTGAAGTAAATTAACTCCCATTACAATATTTTATGCTCTTTATATTACAATCAATTTGATTTTCAGCCATAAATTTGAAATTTTTGAACTTCTTAAAAGATTCATATTTTTCTCTCGGAAAAGAAGCCCACATCATCCAACTGAAATTATCAATTATAAGCATGAAGTACAATTTTCATGTGGGTGACCGTGATCTTGATGGCCCACACAAGTCCTATGTACCAGTTGAAATGGATTTGATGATGAGATCTCCTTAGACTTTAATGATACTTAAGTTTTCTTACCCAAATGAAAATACTTGCAAATCATATTATCTAGTTTCGATAGCTTGATTAAATCATTGACAACACTCTTCTACCACAATTTGACTGTCTGATCAAAATTCAGATGTCTGAGTATCCTATGCCATAACCAACTGTCATCATTATTAAATAAGAAACACCTCTTTATTTTATATTTCAATATGTAAACATTACTGTCTGTTCTCACAACTTCAACCACTGTTTCTATTCTGAATATGGACAAGCTAGTTTTGTTGTGCTAGCTTTCACATCAATATAAAATAAAAGTGTGCTTAAGGATAATCTCAATTAGAAAGTTATGAGAGGGTTTATGTGTCAAGTTTGTGTGTCTTTTATAAGAAATTAATTAAGTAAATTAGCTTTTAAAAACACGTAACATAAAATAAATTGTAGAGAATACAATACACAACAAACACATAACACATAGCTAATAACAGAGATCACCCCTCTTGGGCTACATCTCCATGGAACTACCTAAATGGCTAGGCCCTCTTTGGATTAATGGTAAATTATCTGATTACATGTACCTACAATGCTCCAATGGCTTTGAAATCTTCTTCATTGGATTCAAAAGACCCATATACCCTTAAATAGCCTCTTCTTGATCTGCAAATGGTCTTCAGGTGAACTATACATGGCCTCCTTTCCTGGTAGCCTTAGGAATATTTAATCTTAAAAGTGGAAAATTCACTTACATAAGTGCTCCTCTACCTCTAAAAACTGCACCATTATTCTCAAAGCATCTAAATAATCTATGATTGACTCTTTCTAAGCCTAATTTGGTCGAAATATGCCAAAGTTATGGATTATTCAGTTTCTCCTAGGAAAACTCCACAAAAACTGGAGTAACTCTAGTTAATTCCAGGAATTCTAGAGCTCCCACCAAAATTGGTGGACTCTGCCAACTTAATCTGCATGGCTAAACCTGGATTAATTAGTGGTAAGTGTTGTTAACTATGAGTTAGGCGTGTTATGTGCGTTTAAACAAATCCATATTAAGAACTGGATTATCGTGAGTTAAACATTACCTATTGGTTAATTAACCCGCATTAAAGAGTTAACTTTGCGCATTTTGATAGGCCTCCACCTTCGTTATGTGCACTGGTCCTGTGGACTGAGGGCTAGCCCTCTTAACCCTTGTCGTTAACCGTTTGAAACTTCAAATGTATGAGAACATCAATATATGTTAAGTCACAATTCGTAGCATAGTTGATATGTCTTGTTGTTTGTGTGGGGGAGGTTGCGGGGTCGAGCCCGACTTTTGCCCTTCCACCATACAAAATTTTTCCACACGATAAAATATGACATTTGACCTTAACCATATTTCGTCTGTTTGGGGGGGGGGGGCACGTGGTGGCCTCTGGGCTAGCCATGTCTCCTCATCCCATTGGTTCTTCAAAAACCAACCACAAACTGACATGTGCCCATAAACTTGGGCCTACCACAATTCGAAACTTATCAGCACACCATTGGCCAGAGGAAAACAAACATTTAACCGCTTTGACCCTGTTTGACCTTTTTTTTGAAAATTCACTTGTTTGGAAAAGCAGATAGTAAGCTCTAACTTTCTCATATGGAGTCAGTTTTCGATGAAACGAAGTGCGCCGGAATTAGGAAGACGAGACCTATCTGTTTGTTCAAGTTCTAATTGATTCTAAATACTTTGATTTTTTATCAAATTTTTTCCCCCCAATTCAGTGTCTGATCATTTTCACCTGTGCCTGCAAACTTGATTTGAAAATTTTTAGCCTTGAAAATCACATCATAGTCTTGATCACACATTTGAGACATACTAAGAAGATTATTCTTCAACCCATAAACATATAATACATTCTTAGATTTACCTCTTCCATTTGATAGATTTACAAGTCTTTTACCAACAATCTTACCAAGTGCATTGTTACCAAAGGTTACATTACCATTTGCAACTGGTTTCCATGTCAAGAACTTGCTTTTCTCTCCTGAATTGTGCCTGGAGTAGCCACTATCCACATACCAATGACTACCTTCATTAGGAGCTTACAAAACAATATCACATTGCTCTTTGTTCTCATTTTCTTTCCATACCTTGGGCTCTTTTCTAATTTTATCAATAATTGGTTCATGCCTCTTATCCTTAAATTTGCACTCAATTTATCTATGCTCAACATTTTGACATTTAAAACATTAAATTAGATTGTTCAAAGGAGAAAAATAAATGTTGTACCTCGCTCTGCTATTCCTCTGTCTAATTAATCGATTTTTTTGTTGATTTATTCTTCTTTCTCTGAGCTTCCTATAGGATAAATTATCTTTGAACTTTGTTACATTATGCCCATAATTAGTGTATGTAAATAAATAACTTGTAAATATATCAACATACTTGGAAAATTGTCTTCTAATAATTGGTTGGGCTAATTTCTAGGTAATTTGTATTTCCTTTCCAAAATTGTTCTTTTGTCGTGCAAAAATTATCCCTTTAATTTATTGTTGTTGATAATTCTGTAACTGGGTATTGGGATATGTATTGAGTTTTTCTTTTTTCTCTTCTGCAATCCCTCCTTTTTCTACAAGTACAAAGGTGATTAAGTTTTTTCCTTTGATTCTGCTGTTGAGCTAGATTCATCCTCAAATCCAATACCAACTTGATCTTTGGAGGCTCTTTGCGCTTCCAAAATATCATTTAGATTATCAGTCCCCTTTCCAAACTTTTGATTGAATCTCAACTAGGTTTTTGCCTTCTCTAATTATTTTCTCAGCAAAAAAATTTCAACCTTTAGCCTTTCAAAATCTTGGCTCTTCTCACTTAACTCTCGATTTAAAGATTCTTGAATCTTCTTACCTTGTTCAATTTGTAGGAGAAATGGTTCAACAACTTCAACCTTTTCCTCGATCAATAAATCCTTATGGGATTTTTTTATTTCTCAACCTTTCAATCTCTTCAAGTTCACTTACCAAGTCTCCTTCTAAATCCACTTTAGCATCTTCACCATCAAAATTGATAGCTTCAACTTCCAGATTGTCTATGGCCACATGCATGAATTATTTTGGACTTACATCATTTCTTTCCTCATATAAGGGTTTGATCACTTCATTTTTAGAGGATATTTCTCCTTGGATACAAAGACTCCTCTTCTTAGGCTTCTTTCTTTCATTTTGTATGTTCCTGAATTTTTCTATAGGATCATAATCCTTCTTTTTTTTAGGACATTTTGATGCATACTGACTAACTTAGCCATAATTAAAACACTTAAAATGTAACTTACCTTTATATTTTCCTTAGCCTCTTTTAAGCTTCCTCACCATCTTGGATTCTTCTTCATCTAATTCACAACATGAATCAGCATGCTCTTCCTTTGGATTTTTATCTTCCTTGAAGGCCAACTCTTTTTTTGTAGGCTTACCATTAGAAATTTTTAGATAATAAGCAGTAAGTTTTCCTTATAGCTAATCTAGAGTGAGAGTATTTATATTGGTCATTTCTTCAATGGTTGAAACTTTGGGATTAAATATCTTAGGAAGATATCTCAACACATTTTGAACTACTACAAATTCTTCTAATATCTCATCAAGGCCTGTTATGGTGTTCACAACATCATTAACTCTTAAGAAGTACTTTGCAATATATTCATCATCATTAATCTTAAAAGACTCAAATTGCATTTTAAATCCTCGAAAATTTATCTTTATTTACATTTTTTCACCTCCATAAAAACTACTCATCTTGTCCCAGATAGATTTGGCATATGTGTAGTCTATTACTTTTAAATGTTCTGACTCCGGTAGGCTAGCATGTAGGGAATTCATGTCTTTAGCTTTGCATGTGAACTCCATCTTTTGATATTCAGTAATCATTGTTGGAGGCTTTTCATATTCTTCTTCCACAACATCCCATACATCAACTCAAAGTGATTGAATATAGGTCTTTATCCTTACTTTCCAAGAAACATAGTTAGTTCCATTGAATACACGTGCCGAATTGGTAAATCCTCCTTCTTGGTTTCCCATGGTCCTTGATCTTTATCCCATCTATTAAATTGATTTGAAGCAACTTGGATCTCATACCAATTATTAGAAACCATGACAATAGTGAGAAGGGGGGGGGTGGTGAATCAATTTTGTAGGAATTTCACAATATTTCTTTTATTTGTAATGATACTAGGACACCAAGAAATATTTCACCAATTAGTTCAGATGAGAATGCCAAGAATCAACATAAATAACATAAATAGTAAACATAAATTATTTAAAATTTTATGTAATTTATTCATAAAGGAAAGCTACTTATTTTTGTTACAATTTTTTTCTGCTACAACCAGAAAGAATTTACTACTCCTTGATTTATCACCTACAATTAAAATGAGCTCTAGCCCCTAAATATATACCAGCAACTACTGGAAGGATCTACAACCCCTGATCTACAAGCTATAACTTGCTTGACCTCAATGATTCATCTTTCATACAAATTTCACACTCAAACCATAAAGAAAAATCCTTACAATTTTTTTTTATTTTGTCTACCATCACCAACACCTTCAGTAATATTTTATTAATAAACACACTAGCATCATCACCAACACACAATTTCTCACACAATTGCACAATACACCAAGCTTCCTGAATCCTTCAATCGATTATGCTTATAAATAAGGTCTTCCTTCATGCATAAAATTTATTTTTGTCTTCGCTCTGATTTTCTATATGTCATCTATATGTATTCAAACACATATTTATTGTTCTAATACAAATATTTGTGTTTAACTGTCATTTTTTCTTTGTTTGTCATTTTATAGGTTTTAGCTGTACTTTTAACTGTAGTTCTAACTTTGGTTTGTGCTATATTTGGGTAAATTGAAAAATATATTGCCAATAACTTCCATGTCACCATAATTTCACCTTAACCCCTGACGCTTAAGCATTGGCCCTTTTTGTCCATAATACCAAGGGTTGTGACCTGGGCTATAATCCCTAAGTGTGTATCCATAAACATCACCAACCCTTTTCACCTTATGCCATGGGGGTTTATCTTTAATTTCAACCTACCTATGCACCCTCAATCTTTTCGCTGCATGGAACCATGTCCTAGTGATAAAGTTTGGCTCCCATCTCCTTTATCCCAATGCTCCTCCAATGTGACTTCAATTTCCTTTTGGCGTCTGCCTTATGGGATTTTGTGTTACATGGGGCCACCTTTCCCCTTCTCCCATTTGTCTTTGCTGCTCGACTATACATACCAAAGTGTCTCGATGTTTTTCATCCCACAAATCTTCTTCACTCTATTTTGAATCCTTCCAAGGTTAAGGGATCAGGATGAGTTGTCCCGCTGGGTTCACCTATTGCACATGTGCATCATTAAAATTATTATCATTTTGAGTTGTCTCTAACAACTTCCATGTAATCCTGATGCCTAGTAAGCATGCAGGTTCATCTATTGCATCTCTAGGGTCCTTCTGGGATCAAGTCTATGGGATGATGTCATGGTTACATCATCTCCATGACATGGTGTCTCTAAAGTGGTCCACATGTCACCTGTAAATGGCCCACTAGGGTACCTACAAATTCCAAAAATGACTGCCATGTGTACTCCTCTTATTTCACCACGTCATGTTGATGTCATCATCGACTTGTCAATGTCACCCATCTACTTTTGTCTCATCATCGGGCTCGTTGTATCTATTTCTTGAAGGTAGTCTAATGGTTGAAAAAATGCGTTGAGATACCAACTCAACCAACTTTAGGTTCGAGTTGGCCCTCAAAGTTACAAGGATTTAATGTTATTCATTGTCACTGAAAAACAACCTATGAAGCACAATGGCTAGATCTAGGGTTTCTTGTATAGGTGGTTGTTGATGAATCACAAATCCTTGCTTAACAAATAAGGCCTTTTGTTGTAGAGGTATGATAAAAGTGCAAACAGTTATCACATTTTACTTTGTTTCTGATTATTTTTAAGAAAATGCTAACAATTTCAGTGTCTTCAAATTATTTGTAATAGACACGAAAAATGTTGATAGTGGGATTATCAATGATATGTTGGGTTCGATAAATTTTCAGAGTAAAGACAATGGGTTGTTAGCGTTTTTGGATATAGTTGAAAAATATAATGTCAACGCCAAATTTAAAATTTTAATTTTAATTTTTGAAATGCGCTGACTATGTCAACAACACAATGATGAGTATTTATCGTGCCACATTCATTTGAAAGGGTAGAAGTACATCTTGAGTGAGTGTTTTTCGTCGCAACCAAGTATGCAGTTATCGATTAATCATTCAAAGGTTAAATCGTGGGTTATTGGTAAATCATTACCAAGATGTTTATTATGTTTCCTGTATGGTTGATTTCTTATTATTTCTTGTAAGTTTGTTAACTCCTGTGAAGGCCATTTTCATCCAAGTCTATTGGAAGAAATTCAAGATCAAATCCTGGTAAATTTTTTTGTGCCTCCGTTGGGTTATACAACTAATGGGGAAGAGTGGTAAAGTGAATATAAGCGAAACGAAAATGCACGACCTCCTGGATATTTACCCATACATTCCCCAACAATTCCAGTGAGATGAGCGGTAGGAATTTTTCCCGTGATGCACCAATTACCATGACGTTGTGGCTCGAGCATTCACTCAGGGGTTCGACAGTCAGTAGGAGATAGGAGGATTTTCCTTTCCAGTCGCAAGGAGCTGATTGTGGTGGTTATGACTCTACCTTCAGATGGAGAAAGATTTTGCACAAGCCATGTCTTAGTAGGGATCAACATCCCATTTTTCTTAAAAATAGAGTTTAAAGACACAAACTGGAAGACACATGTTCAAAGGGCTTGGTTGGAGGACAAGTAGAATTGGTTCCTGAGGATAACACAATATTATTTCACCTGTGAAGGCCATTTTAACCGGGTAAACCTATACCATTTCCATTTCATATCTCACTTAGTCGTTCAAGTCAGAATGAATGTGTGTTTTCATTTGCTAGAAATTCTAAAGCACGTGGATGCTCATTTTCGAGTAGGATTAGGCCCATCCCCTCATTTTTTCTATCATAAAGAATTAACTAAACTATTAATTGAGAATAAATTGGCAAAGGTCGGAAGGACATGGTGCCATTTCCTGTTTTGGGTAGTTTTTCAACCCAAACCTCTTAAGGCTATATGAGGGAGAAAGAAAGGTACCAAACAGGGTAAGAAACCTCATACAGGAGATTCCACTAAGCAAACCCATAGCTGAAAAGAAATAGATATTCCCTCATCTTCTGGCCCTAAATTTCCTAAAGTCTATGTTAGGAGAAGTGACAAATAAAAAAGACAAACCCTGCCTCCACTGAAAAATATGCCTCTTGCTATTAATTCTCCTCATGTCGAGAAGTCGGCCACTGGGAAATCACTTGCAGAAACTCATTTACCAAAAATCATTAAAGGAAAATAATTTGAAGTTGAAACCCAGGATGAAGAACGCCCAATTGGAGAAGAACCTACACTATTTGAGTTATTTAAAGGAGGTAAAAGACCTCATACCAAGCCTAGAAACAAATTGAGATTTAAGATAAAGCTAAAAAAAAATCCAGACCTTGCCAAAGAGGTTATAGATGTGGAAAATGTTCCATTAAAATACATCATAATAAACAAAGGAAAGATTGTAGGCTCTAATAATTCAAAAGCTAAAGCAACCAAGGAAAAAGTCCCTATGGAAACTAGGCAGAGTAAGAGGAAAATAATGTAAAAGATAGATGTTCTTCAGAAGGCAGCCAATACCCTCAGCTAATAAGCTAAGGGCCATTTTGGGTTTTTGACTATTCACTGTTAAAATTGAATTTTGACATATCAATGATCATGCACCTGTCAACGTTTATATATAGAGAGGCACATATAAGAGCTGATATTTTGGTTTTCAGGGAACTTTTGCAGAAAGGCACTGACACTTCCACTATAAATGCATTTTGAAAAGAAGTAGATTAAGAAAAGCACTAACAGTCAGTCTGTCGGCAAAACTATAGGTTCAGGAAGCTAAGAACTCACAGTGGCAGTATCGACGATTACAATAGGAAAGGTCAACGAAGGAGGAGCTCAAACATAAGATTGATTTTGATGGACCTAATTAGCTTGATTTACAACAAGGGACGTGATTTGCAACAAGGGAAACATTATGATTAAACATTTTCTCAGCCCCATTTTCAGCATAGCTTTCATCAAGTAGCTTATTTTGGAAAGACTTGATATTTTTAGAAGATATTTTCAAATTCATGTACTTAGAAGACTTACATTACTATTTTGGACTAATGTAATTAAAGTTTGAGCTACAAACCTATGTTAGTTATTGTAATTTTTATATAATAAATAAATGTAGAAGGAAAAAGGATTGGTGTTTATTTGAAACATAACATCCTTGTGTATTGATTGAGCTGGTCTTAATGAATACAATTTTCATGAGCACTTGCAGAAATCCTTGTGTCATAGTTCCCTGTCTGTTTTCTCTATTTTAAATTTTCTTCATGCCTCGAAAACTAAGTAGATGGGATTGAGATTCACATTTTATGCTCCCATTTCTTTATTTCTCAGGTAGTAATATTTGTTGTTCATTTAACCCTTTATAATGATTTTCTTCATTTTCCGTATAAATTCCATAAACTATCAAAGGAATTATTGCTACCCTAATTTTGTGTTTTTCTTATTGAATTTGTAATTAAATATCACCTAATTGGGTTAGAATCCATGCCCAATGATGTAATTCCCACATAGCCCAACCAAACTTTATCATTCCTTAGAGAAATATGGCCATAGAACTAAATTTCTAAACCTTCTACTATAGTGACATTGATTAGTTGAGTTTAAGGAGAGATCCCTAGGTTGAAGGGCTAGCTTTCAACCTCAAAGATATTTGAGGTTACCTTAGATTTTTTCCCGCAACCAAGGTTTTATCTAAGATATAACATTTTGGCACCATTATTGGGGAATGAAAGGCATATTTTTCCCCAAATGGTTTTATTACTCAAGATGAGATCTCTGAGGGCAAACAAATACTTGGATATCAGTTTGGCTGCAAGGTGTTTGCTCTCGTGACTCCACTCTATATTTTGAAGTATTCTTTGTGACAAAGTCCTGGCTCATAGAGTTTTTTATACTGAAAGGAACCCTGATCCAAATCCACCGTAGATTTTTTCAAGCGTGGAGAAATTGCTCAGGAAGAAAGCTTCAAAGAGATCATGCACAATTTATTTAGAAAGGTCTTATTCATTACCCGCAAAGATTTAAGCTCTTTAGGATTTACTGTTTGATGTAAATTTTGAGGATACATTATTTAGATCTAAGTCTGAAAGCCATGTTTCAGACACTATCATTGACTCAACAATTTTAAATCGCTTTGTTTTTTGTTCTGCCATCCCAAAAATAGAGTTACTCCCACAAGACAAAGATATTTTGTCTTACTTTTGAATCCTAGAGAAAAAATTCCATGAAATCTAGGTAGATGTAGCTAAATGTGCAAATTTTCCTTTTTTCATTTCATCCTTTTTTGTTACAACTACTCCTCCATCTTTTGTGGGATCTCATAGTCCTAGTCCATCAACGTATGCTACAAAAATTTTATTTCCCATGAAATTTGTTGTCCAAACTCCTATTATTAGTGTAACTAAATCTCCTAACATTATGGCTGTTAGGTATGCACCTTTAAACCTTCAGGGCCCATTACATGACCTCCTTGCAAATTATGGACAATGCCTATAAATAAGGTCTTCCTTCATGCATAAATTTTATTTTTTTATTTTCTCTGCTTTTATATATGTCATCTACATGTATTCAAACACTTATATATTTTTCTAATACAAATATTTGTGTTTAATTTTCACTTTTGCTTTGTTTGTCATTTTACAGGTTTTATTTGTAGTTCTAACTTTGGTTTGTGCTATATTTGGCTAAATTGAAAAATATTTTTCCAATAACTTCCATGTCACCATAATTTCACCTTAACCCCTGACGCTTAAGAATTGGCCCTTTTTGTCCATAATACCAAGGGTTGTGACTTGGGCTATAATCCCCAAGTGCGTATCCATAAACTTCGCCAACCCTTTACACCTTATGCCCTGAGGGTTTATCCTTAATTACAACCTGCCTGTGCACCCTAAATATTTTCGCTGCATGGAACCATGTCCTAGTGATAAAGTTTGGCTCCCATATCCTTTATCCCAATGATCCTCTATTGTGACTTTAATTTCCTTTGGGAGTCTACCTTATGGGATTACGTGTTGCATGGGGCCACCTTTCCACTTCTCCCATTTGTCTTCGCTTCTCAACTATACATACCAAAGTGTCTCGATTTTTTTCATCCCACAACTTTTCTTCGCTCTATTTTGAATCCTTCCAGGGTTAAGGGATCTGGATCAATTGTTCTGTTGGGTTCACCCATTGCACATGTGCACCATTAAAATTATTATCAACTGCCATGTACTCCTGACGCCTAGTAAGCATGCAGGTTCCTCTATTGCATCTCTCGGAGCCTTCTGGGATCATGCCTACGGGATGATGTCATGGTTACATCATCTCCACCACATGGTGTCTCTGAAGTGGTCCACATGTCACCTTTAAATGGCTCACTAGGGTACCTAAAAATTCCAAAAATGACTGCCATGTGTACTCCCCTTATTTCACCACATCATGTTGATGTCATCATCGACTTGTTAATGTCACCCATCTACTTTTTTCTCATCATCGAGCTTGTTGTATCTGTTTCTTGAAGGCAATCTAATGGTTGAAAAAATGCGCTGAGATACCAAATCAACCAAATTTAGGTTAAAGTTGGCCCTCAAACCAGGAGGGGCTCCCTCAAGTGTTACAAGGATTTAATGTTATTCATTGTCACTGAAAAACAACCTATGAATCACAATGGATAGATCTAGGGTTTCTTGTATAGGTGGTTGTTGATGAGTCACAAATACCTACTTAACAAATAAGGCCTTTTGTTGTAGAGGTATGACAAAAGTCCAAACTGTTATCACATTTTACTTTGTTTCTGATTATTTTTAAGAAAATGCTGACAATTTCATTATCTGCAAATTATATGTAATAGACACGAAAAATATTGATAGTGGGATTATCAACGATATGGTGGGTTCGATAAATTTTTAGAGTAAAATGCTGACAATGGGTTGTCAGCCTTTTTAGGTATAGTTGAAAAATATAATGTCAATGCCAAATTTAAAATTTTAATTTTAATTTTTGAAATGCGTTGACTACGTCAACAACACAATGATGAGTATTGATCGTGCCACATTCATTTAAAAGTGTAGAAAGTACATGTTGAGTTAGTGTTTTTAGTCACCACCAAGTATGCAGTTATCAATTAATCATTCAAAGGTTAAATCATGGGTTATTGGTAAATAATTACCCGGATGTTTATTATGTTTCCTACATGGTTGATTTCTTATTATTTCTTGTAAGTTTGTTAACTCTTGTCAAGGCCATTTTCATCCAAGTCTATTGGAATAAATTCAAGATCAAATCTCGGTAAATTTTTATGTGCCTCCATTGGGTTATACAAATAATGGGGAAGAGTGGTAAAGTGAATAGAAGTGAAACAAAAGTGCACGACCTCCTAGATATTTACCCATACATTCAACAATAATTCCAGCAAGATGGGCGGTAGGAATTTTTCTTGTGATGCACCGATTACCATGACGTTGTGGCTCAAGAATTCACTAAGGGGTTCGACAGTCAGTAGGCGGAGATAGGAGGACTTTCCTTTCCAGTCGCAAGGAGTTTATTGCGGTGGTTATGACTCTACCTTTAGATGTAGAAAGGGTTTGCAGAATCCATGTCTTAGTAGGGATCAATGTCCCAGTTTTCTTAAAACCAGTTTTTAAAGACAAAAACTGGAAGACACATGTTCAAAGGGCTTGGTTGGAGGACAAGTAGAATTGGTTCCTGAGGATAACACAACCTTATTTCACCTGTGAAGGCCATTTGAACTGGTTAAACCTATACCATTTCCATTTCTTATCTCACTTAGTTGGTCAAGTCAGAATGAATTTGTGTTTTCATTTGCTAGAAATTCTAAAGCACATGGATGCTCATTTTTGAGTAGGAGAAAGCCCATCCCCTCATTTTTTCTATCATAAAGAATTAATTAAAATATTAATTGAGAATAAATTGGCAAAGGTCGAAAGGACCTGGTGCCATTTCCTGTATTGGGAAGGTTTTCAACCCCAACCTCTTAAGGCTAGATGAGGGAGAAAGAAAGGTACCAAACAAGGTAAGAAACCTCATGCAAGAGATTCCACTAAGCAAACCCATAGCTGAAAAGAAATAGATATTCCCTCGTCTTCTGGCCCTAAATTTCCTAAAGTCTATGTTAGGAGAAGTGACAGCTCAAAAATACAAACCCTACCTCCACTGAAAAATATGCCTCTTGCTATCAATTCTCCTCATGTCGAGAATTTAGCCACTGGGAAATGACTTGCAGAAACTCATTTACCAAAAATCATTAAAGGAAAATAATTTGAAGTTGAAACCCAGGATGAAGAACCCCCAATTGGAGAATAACCTACAATTTTTGAGTTATTTAAAGGAGGTAAAATACCTCATACGAAGCCGACAAACAAAATAAGATTTAAGATAAAGCTAAAAAGCAATCCATACCTTGCCAAAGAGGTTATAGATGTGTAAAATGTTCCATTAAAATACATCATAATAAACAAAGGAAAGACTGTAGGCTCTAATAATTCAAAAGCTAAAGCAACCAAGGAAAAATTCCCTATGGAAACCAGGTAAAGTAAGAGGAAAATAATATAAAAGATAGATGTTCTTCAGAAGGCGGCGAATACCCCCAGCTAATAAGCTAAGGGTCATTTTGGGTTTTTGACTATTCACTGTTAAAATTGAATTTTGACATATTAATGATCATGCACCTATCAACGTTTATGTACAGAGAGGCACATATAAGAGTTGATATTCTTGTTGTCAGGGAATTTTTGCAGGCGCTGAAATTTCCACTATCAACGCATTTTGAAAAGAAGCAGATTAAGAAAAGCACTAATAGTCAGTCTGTAAGCAAAACTATAGGTTCAGGAAGCTAAGAACTCGCAGCGACAGTATCAACGATTACAACAGGAAAGGTCAACAAAGGTGGAGCTCAAACATAAGATTGATTTTGATGGACCTGATTAGCTTGATTTACAATAAGGGACGTGATCTACAACGAGGGAAACATGATGATTATACATTTTCTCAGCCCCATTTTCAGCATAGCTTTCAACAAGTAGCTTATTTTGGAAAGACTTGATATTTTTAGAAGTTATTTTCAAATTCATGTACTTAGAAGACTTGCATTACTATTTTGGACTAATGTAATTAAAGTTTGAGCTACAAACCTATGTTAGTTATTGTAATTTTTATATAATAAAGAAATGTAGAAGGATAAAGGATTGGTGTTTATTTGAAACATAGCATCCTTGTGCATTGATTGAGAAGATCTTAATGAATACAATTTTCATGAGCACTTGCAGAAATTCTTGTGTCATAGTTAACTATATGTTTTCTCTGTTTTAAATTTTCTTCATGTCTCGAAAACTAAGTAGATGGGATTGAGATTCATATTTTATGCTCCTGTTTCTTTATTTCTTAGGTAGTAATATTTTTTTTTCATTTAACCCTTTATAATGATTTTCTTCATTTTCCATCTAAATTCCTTAAACTATCAAATGAGGTATTGCTACCCCACTTTTGTGTTTTTCTCATTGAATCTGTAAGTAAATAACACCTAATTGGGTTATAATCTATGCCCAATGGTGTGATTCCCACATAGACCAACCAAACTTCATCATTCCTTAGAGAAATTTGGCCATAGAACTAAATTTCTAAACCTTGTACTATAGTGACATTGAGTAGTTGAGTTTAAGGAGAGATCCCTCTTTAGGTTGAAGGGCTATCTTTCAACCTCAAAGAGGTTTGAGGTTACCTTAGAGTTTTTCCCGCAACCAAGGTTTTATCTAAGAGATAACATTTTGGCACCATTACCGGTGAATGAAAGGCATATTTTTCCCCAAACGGTTTTATTACTCAAGATGAGATCTCTGAGGGAAAACAAATATTTGGATATCAATTTGGCTGCAAGGTGTTTGCTCTGGTGACTCCGCTCTGTATTTTGAAGTATTCTTTGTGGCAAAGTCCTAGCTCATAGAGGTGTTTATACTCAAAGGAACCCTGATCCAAATTCAGCGCATATTTTGTCAACCGTGGAGAAATTGTTTAGGAATAAAGATTCAAAGATATCAGGTACAATTTATTTAGAAAGGTCTTATTCATTACCTGCAAAGATTTAAGCTCTTTAGGATTTACAGTTTGATGTAAAATTTGAGAATACCTTATTCAGATCTAAGTCTAAAAGCCATGTTTTAGACACTGTCATTGACTCAACAATTTTAAATCCCTTTGTTTTTTGTTCTGCCATACCAAAAATAGAGCTACTCCCACAAGACAAAGATATTTGGTCTCACTTCCAAAACCTAAAGCGAAAATTCCATGAACTCTAGGTAGATGCAGCTAAATGTTCAAATTTTCCTTTTTTTTCATTCCATCCTTTTTTGTTACAACTACTCCTCTGTCTTCTGTAGGATCTCACAGTCCTAGTCCATCAACCTATGCTACAACAATTTTATTTCCCATGATATTTGTTGTCCAAACTCCTATTATTAGTGTAACTACATCTCCTAACATTAAGGCTACTGGCTATCCACCTTTAAACCTTCAGGGCCCATTACATGACCTCCCTGCAAATTATGGACAATGCTTATAAATAAGGTCTTCCTTCATGCATAAAATTTATTTTTGTCTTCACTCTGCTTTTCTATATGTCATCTACATGTATTCAAACACTTATTTATTGTTCTAATGCAAATATTTGTGTTTAACTGTCAATTTTTCCTTGTTTTTCATTTTATATTTTTTAGCTGTACCTTTAACTGTAGTTCTAACTTTGGTTTGTGCTATATTTGGCTAAATTGAAAAATATGTTGCCAATAACTTCCATGTCACCATAATTTCACCTTAACCTCTAACGCTTAAGCATTTAGCCCTTTTTGTCCATAATACCAAGGGTTGTGACCTGGGCTATCATCCCTAAGTTCTTATCCATAAACTTCGCCAAACATTTTCACCTTATGCCCTGAGGGTTTATCTTTAATTGTAGCCTACCTATGCACCCTCAATATTTTCACTGCATGGAACCATGTCCTAGTGATAAAGTTTGGCTCCCATCTCCTTTATCCCAATGCTCCTCTATTGTGACTTTAATTTCCTTTTGGGGTCTTCCTTATGGGATTACGTGTTGCATGGGGCCACCTTTCCGCTTCTCCCATTTGTCTTCGCTTCTCAACTATACATACCCAAGTGACTTGATGTTTTTCATCCCACAACTCTTCTTCGCTCTATTATGAATCCTTCTAGGGTTAAGGGATCAAGATGACTTGTCCCGTTGGTTCACCCATTGCACATGTGCACCATTAAAATTATTATCAGTTTGAGTTGTCTCTGACAACTGCCATGTACTTGTGATGCCTAGTAAGCGTGGAGGTTCCTCTATTGCATCTCTTCAAGCCTTCTGTGATCAATCCTATAGGATGATGTCATGGTTACATCATCTCTGACACATGGTGTCTCTGAAGTGGTCCACATGTCACCTATAAATGGCCCACTAGGGTACCTAAAAATTCCAAAAATGACTTCCATGCGTACTCCTCTTATTTCACCACATCATGTTGATGTCGTCATCGAATTGTCATTGTCACCCATCTACTTTTGTCTAATCATCGGGCTCATTGTATATGTTTCTTGAAGGTGGTCTAATGGTTGAAAAAATGCACTGAGATACCAACTCAACCACCTTTAGGTTCGAGTTGGCCCTCAAACCACGGGGGGCTCCTTCAAGTGTTACAAGGATTTAATGTTATTCACTGTCACTGAAAAAAAGCCTATGGAGCACAATGGCTATATCTAGGGTTTTTTGTATAGGTGGTTGTTGACGAGTCACAAATCTCTGCTTAATTAACAAATAAGGCCTTTTTTTGTAGAGGTATGATAAAAGTGCAAACTGTTATCACATTTTACTTTGTTTCTGATTATTTTTAAGAAAATGCTGACCAGTTCATTATCTGCAAATTATTTGTAATAGACATGGAAAATGTTGATAGTGGGATTATCAACGATATGGTGGGTTCGATAAATTTTCAGAGTAAAATACTAACAATGGATTGTCAGCATTTTTGGGTATAGTTGAAAAATATAATTTCAAAGCCAAATTTAAAATTTTAATTTAAATTTTTGAAATGCACTAACTACGTCAACAACACAATGATGAGTATTGATTGTGCCACAGTCATTTCAAAGGGTAGAAAGTACATGTTGAGTGAGTGTTTTTCATCGCAACCAAGTATGCAGTTATCAATTAATCATTCAAAGGTTAAATCATGGGTTACTCGTAAATCATTACCTCGATGTTTATTATGTTTCCTATATGGTTGATTTCTTATTATTTCTTGTAAGTTTGTTAACTCTTTTTAAGGCCATTTTCATCCAAGTATATTGGAAGAAATTCAAGATCAAATCCTTGTAAATTTTTATGTGCCTATGTTGGGTTATACAAATAATGGGGAAGAGTGGTAAAGTGAATAGAAGCGAAACGAAAGTGCACGAACTCTTGGATATTTACCCCTACATTCAACAACAATTCCAGTGAGATGGGCGGTAGGAATGTTTCCCATGAAGCATTGATTACCATGATGTTGTGGCTCGAGCATTCACTTAGACAATCAGTAGGTGGAGATAGGAGGACTTTCCTTTCCAGTCGTAAGAAGATGATTGCGGTGGTTATGACTTTGCCTTTAGATGGAGAAAGTGTTTGCAGAAGCCTTGTATTAGTAGGGATCAACGTCCCATTTTTCTTAAAACCAAAGTTTAAAGACAAAAACTGGAAGACACATGTTTAAAGGGCTTGGTTGGATGACAAGTAGAATTGGTTCCCGAGGATAACACAATCTTATTTCACCTGTGAAGGCCATTTTTAACCGGGTAAACCTATACCATTTCCATTTCTTATCTCACTTATTCGGTCAAGTCAGAATGAATGTGTGTTTTCATTTGCTGGGAATTCCAAACCACATGGATGCTCATTTTGGAGTAGGAGTAGGCCCATCCCCTCATTTTTTCTATCATAATGAATTAATTAAACTATTAATTGAGAATCAATTGGCAAAGGTTGGAAGGACCTGGTGTCATTTCCTATGTTGGGGGGGTTTTCAACCCCAACCTCTTAAGGCTAGATGAGGGAGAAAGAAAGGTACCAAACAGGGTAAGAAACCTCATGCAGATTCACCTAGAAATTTACAGGCTAAAAATAAAAGATATTCTACCTTTCCTAGCCCTAAATTTCTAAATTCTGGCAGCAAGAATGATAAGTGACAACTCAAAAAGACAAACCCTGCCTCCACTGAAAAATATGCCTCTTGCTATCAATTCTCCTCATGTCGAGAAGTCAGCCACTGTGAAATCCCATGCAGAAACTCATTTACCAAAAATCATTAAAGGATAATAATTTGAATTTGAAACCCAGGATGAAGAACCCCTAATTGGAGAAGAACCTACACTATTTGAGTTATTTAAAGGAGGTAAAAGACCTCATACCATGCCTACAAACAAACTGAGATTTAGGATAAAGCTAAAAAATAATCCAAACCTTGCCAAAGAGGTTATAGATGTGGAAAATGTTCCATTAAAATACATCATAATAAACAAAGGAAATACTGTAGGCTCTAATAATTCAAAAGCTAAAGCAACCAAGGAAAACTTCCCTATGGAAACCAAGCAGAGTAAGAGGAAAATAATGTAAAAGATAGATGTTCTTCAGAAGGCGGCCAATACCCTCAGCGAATAAGCTAAGGGTCATTTTGGGTTTTTGACTATTCACTGTTAAAATTGAATTTTGACATATCAATGATCATGCACCTATCAACATTTATATACAGAGAAGCACATATAAGAGTTGATATCCTGGTTTTGAGGGAATTCTTGCAGAAAGGTGCTGACATTTCCACTATCAATGCATTTTGAAAAGAAGCAGATTAAGAAAATCACTAACAATCAGTCTGTCAACAAAACTATAGGTTCAGGAAGGTAAGAACTCGCAGTGACAGTATCGACGATTACAATAGGAAAGGTCAACAAAGGAGGAGCTCAAACATAAGATTGATTTTGATGGACCTGATTAGCTTGATTTACAACAAGGGACGTAATCTACAACAAGGGAAACATTATGATTATACATTTTCTCAACCCCATTTCAGCATAACTTTAAGCAAGTAGCTTATTTTGGAAACACTTGATATTTTTAGAAGATATTTTCAAATTCATGTACTTAGAATACTTACATTACTATTTTGGACTAATTTAATTAAAGTTTGAGCTACAAACCTACGTTAGTTATTGTAATTTTTATATAATAAAGAAATGTATAAGGAAAAAGGATTGGTGTTTATTTGAAACATAATAACTTGTGTATTGACTGAGCATATCTTAATGAATACAATTTTCATGAGCACTTGCAGAAATTCTTGTGTCATAGTTCACTATTTGTTTTCTCTGTTTTAAATTTTCTTCATGTCTCGAAAACTAAGTATATGGGATTGAGATTCATATTTTATGCTCCCACTTCTTTATTTCTCAGGTAGTAATATTTGTTGTTCATTTAACCCTTTATATTGATTTTCTTCGTTTTCCACCTAAATTCCTTAAACTATCAAAGGAATTATTGCTACCCTAATTTTTTGTTTTTCTCATTGAATCTATAATTAAATATCACCTAATTGGGTTAGAATCCATGCCCAATGGTGTAATTCCCACATATCCCAACCAAACTTCATCATTCCTTAGAGAAATCTGACCATAGAACTAAATTTCTAAACTTTCTACTATAGTGACATTGAATAGTTGATTTTAAGGGGAGATCCTGCTCTAGGTTGAAGGGCCATCTTTCAACCTCAAAGAGGTTTTAGGCCTTAGAATTTTTCCCGTAACCAAGGTTTTATCTAAGAGATAACATTTTGGCACCATTACCGGGGAATGAAAGGAATATTTTTCCCCAAACAGTTTTGTTACTCAAGATGAGATCTCTGAGGGCAAACAAATATTTGGATATCAATTTGGCTACAAGGTGTTTGCTCTGGTGACTCCGATCTATATTTTGAAGTATTCTTTGTGACAAACTCCTGGCTCATAGTGGCGTTTATACTCAAACGAACCCTGATCCAAATCCACTGCATATTTTTTCAAGTGTGGAGAAATTTTTCAGGAAGAAAGCTTCAAAGAGATTAGGTACAATTTATTTAGAAAAGTATTATTCATTACCCGCAAAGATTTAAGCTCTTTAGGATTTATAGTTTGATGTAAAATTTGAGAATACCTTATTCAGATATAAGTCTAAATGTCATGTTTCAGACACTATCATTGACTCAACAATTTTAAATCCCTTTTTTTTGTTCTTCCATCCCAAAAATAGAGCTACTTCCACAAGACAAAGATATTTGGTCTCACTTTCAAAACCTAGAGCAAAAATTCCATGAACTCTAGGTAGATGCAGCTAAATGTGAAAATTTTCCTTTTCTACATTCCATCATTTTTTGTTACAACTAATCCTCCATATTTTGTGGGATCTCACAGTCCTATTCCATCAACCTATGCTTCAACAATTTTATTTCCCATGACATTTGTTTTCCAAAATCCTATTATTAGTGTAACTACATCTCCTAACATTATGGCTGCTAGGTATGCACCTTTAAACCTTCAGGGCCCACTACATGACCTCCCTGCAAATTATGGAAAATGCTTGATCCAGTTTCATGGCACTGGGTGTTTTACAACTCAAAAACATGTGGAGAAGGTTAATAATTTTTATTGATTTAGAGGAGGTTGACCATGAAGACATCAAACTGAGACTTTTTGAAAAAGTCAATCAGGAGTGGTAAAGAGATGGTTCACAGCTTTTCCAGAAACAAGTATAAATGATTTCCAACAGTTCGAACAACAATTTATTGGTAAGCGAGAGGTGAAGAAAAATCCCCTGCAGATATTGGTTGAGTATGAAGGTTTAAAAAGGAATCCTAGGGAGTCAGCTTAGGAATTCACAACTAGATTGAGCAAAATTTACAATTCAATTCGAACTGAGATAAAACCTCCCCCTAGATTGGCCTTGTTACACTATCTTGATCTTTGATGTTGAGTTGGCTTATCAACTCCATGATATAAATCCTTCTACTTTAGACGAAATTAAGAGTAATTCAGTTGGAGTAGAGGACAATTAAATGGTCAAGAAGGAAAAAATGAAAACTGAGAGGAGAGTGGGTTTCAAAGAAGAATTATCTTTGTCACCCAATGTGAAGTTTGATGTGATGTTGAAAAAAATGGAGAAAGTGGTGGCTAAGTTAACTCCTTTTAGGGATGAAAATCAACCTCAGGTGAGAAATCCGAATTTCAGGAGACCTCAAGGTGCTCAAAATTTCCCAAGAGAGGAGAAAGGTCCTGAAAATCAACAAGCTACTGTTCGACCTCCTTTTCCATAAGGTTTTGTTGATGAGGATGCCACTGGGGAAGAAGATCATCAGATTGGATGCTTTGATGATAAAGAAACACAATTTTTTTCCACTATAGAGGAACATGATATCTCTATTGGGTGCTCAAGGGAAAAGTACAACATTCATCTTTGCGATTCAGTTGTTTATCAGTAAGGTTAGAACAATGCAGTAGCAGGTTTTCAAAGGAAGTACAATATTAGAAACCATATTGTTCCTATTAAGACTCCGCCACAAAAGACAAAAACTGAGCAACAATCTGAATCCAGGAAGGAAATATTGAAGAAACCAAAGGATCCTAAGAAAGACGATCCAAGAAAAGCAGAAGAAATAAAAAAGGAGATCAAGGAATTGGAAAAAACGCAATCAACCTTTAATCTGGAAAGTGAAATTAGTAAGTTGAAAGTATCCATTCCTTTTGCTGAAATTTTAAGAAAAGAGTAGTAAAAAAATAATTTTTACTATGGTTAAATTTTCAGAAAGTGACCAGGTTAATATAAATTCATAGGATTCCTTAAACCTAGATGATTATGCTTCTGAATTTTTCTTTGGTCCACATGTCACTAATATAAATGATGATGTTCCCCCATTCTATGTAAGTATGAACATACAAGATATGATCCTTCATAATCCTATTTTAGACTTTGGAGCTTCACATCACCTCATGCCTAAGTCACTAATGGACCATCCAGGACTTCAGGTTACCTCACCCTACAAGGATTTGTTTTCATTTGATTCCAGAAAAGTAAAACATTTAGGGTTGATAAAGGACCTATTTTTCACCTTGGAACAGGTTCCTGCTAAGAGTGTAATGATGGACACATTAGTAGGAGGCGTTCCAACTATATTTGGAATGTTGTTATCTCGGTCTTGGGCAACAAGATTGGGAGGAACATTGCAGATGGAAATGTCTTATGCATCAATACCGTTGTTTGGAGAGTTGAAAATATTATATAGAGAGGTCCCAATGGCCTATATGGTAAGAAGTAGAACTCAACTAGATAATAATTCAATTTATGCAGTATATACTGAGTTGGTATCAAAACATTTCTTTAATGATCTATGTATTGATGGAGAAATATCAGAAAAGGATGAGATTAGTGTTCAACAAAAACAGGTTCAAAAATTTTCAGATGAAGTCTGGAATTTGTATTTTGATGGCTCCACTTGCGAGAAGGGTTCTGGGGACGGAATTTGTATTGTTTCTCTATATTTTATTATTCAATTAAATTCATAAAAAATATATTTTGATTGTAACAATAACGTGGAAGAATATGAAGCTCTGATTATTGGGCTAAATCTGTTAAGAGAGAAAAAAGTAGAGAACATTCGCATTTTTGGAGATCTAGAGCTGATCGTGAACCAATCCAAATGTACCTATCAAACTAGACATCCTAGAATGAGAGCCTACTAGAATGAGGTATGGGATTTAGTTTCTAAATTTTTCTTTGAACATGAAAACTCTCTAGTCCCTAGAGAAGAAAATGGAATTGCCAAATCTTTAGCAACAACTAATAGTGCATTCAGAATTCCTATTTATCCCAATGAGAAATATGAGATCAATATCAGACATAAGCCTTCTATTCTGGAAGATAATAAGCACTGGCTGGTGTTTGAAGGTGATAAGAAAATTGAAATATTTCTTGGAAGAACAAATGAATTTGTCAACACTCCAATTGAAAAAGATGAAGATGAAACCTTAGAGAAATTTTTTGAAACAAGAATATTTTTGAATATTGTTGCTGGAAAAGATATTACTCAATTAAATAATAACATAATCCCTAGAGACTTGGTTCCTTTAGAGATATTATTCAATTCAAATGACTTGGAAGTTAAGCGAAGAATCCTACCAAGTGATGAGGAGATGGAAGAATACAATTTGGGAACCGAAGTTGATCCAAAGATAGTCAAAGTTTATAACAATTTGAAAGAATAAAATTATAAACATCCTTCTATTCCTTTTCCAGCTCTGGTTTTGATCTATTTATAGCTATATTTTTCATTTTCTTGGTTCAGATTTTGAGCTTGTTAGAACCATTTTCTTCCTATCCTAATCTATTCTACTGATAAGCCAAGTTTGAAAAAATCTTATCAATCTGTGCTTCTACTAACTTATCAACATAAATTTAAAGTATGTTCAGCCATGATTAGGCTAGATGACTGAACAATATATCACTTTTTAATCAGCAGTGGCACTTAGATTTGCTCACTTTTAGAAAATTCTCTTTTTTGGGTATGGGGCTGTACCTTTTTTGAATCTGCCCTCTTTTCTTTTTCTATTGTTTTTGTGTTTTTCTTTTTCTAAATTGAAAAGCAATGTTATATATAGTGAAAAATAATTTTTTTGAAATTTAGGACTCTTGGCAGAAATAGTGCTTGAGCATCCTGCCATTGACAAGACCTCCAAATAGGTCTTCTCCATTCAGCTCTTGCAGAAGGAATGCATTATGACCCATGATAGAATGAATAATGTAGGGTCCTTTCCACAGATTTTCAAATTTTCCATGTTTTCCCTTTTCTTCCCTTCTAGAATCCCACTTTAGAACTACATTTCCAACTTGGAAATCATTTTCTTTAGTCCTCTTGTCAAATAACTTCTTGATGATTTCTTGGACTGTTTGTGTTCTCTTATATACTTCCTCTCTAGACTGTTGTAAATGGATGGTTTGATTGATCCTGCTCTGCATACAATTTTCCTCAGATTGTACTTCTTGGAGGAGTTTCATGACTGGAACTCCTAAAGATGTTGGGAAGACTGCATCCATTCCATAAACTAGCTGATAGGGGGACATATTTATTGTCTTTTTTGTGGTTAATCTATCAGCCCATAAAACATGAATAAGCTTACTATGCCATGATTTTTTATTCTTCTCCAATAGTTTTTTGATAATATTGACAAGGCTTTTGTTGGAGGATTCAACTAATCCATTTCCTTAAGGATAGTAGACAGTGGAATGACCCAAGGTAATATGATACTTATGGCAGAAGTCAATCATTCTTTTAGATTTGAAGGCAGCAGCATTGTCAGTGATGATTTTTCTAGGACAACCAAATCTGGATAGTATGTTCACTAGAAAATTTGGCCCAATTTCCGACAGCCACTTCGTCGCTATTCTGACATATAGTCATCGCAAGAGCGAAAATTCGAGGCTGGACAAAACGTGGTTAGCCATTACGTCGCAATTCCGACGCTTTTCCAAAGTGTCGCAATACTGATACATTTTCCAACGTTTCCAAACAACTGTCGCTCTTCCGACGTTTTCCAAACTGTCGCTCTTTTGACGTGGCGAAACGGTCGCAATTCTGACGATGTGTGGTCTGAATTTTTTAACGTCGCTCTTCCAACGTTCATACTCTATCGCTCTTTCGACGTGTTTAAACTGTCGTAATTCTGACGATATGTGGTCCAACGTTTTGAACATCTCTCTTCCGATGCTTATTAAGGTGTCGTAATACCAACGCTATGCAAAAGTGTCGCAAGACCGACGCTATGCCAGAGTGTCACAATATCGACGCATTGCAAAAGCGTTGCAAGACCGACACCAGGAAGAAGTGTCGCAATACCGACGAACAATTGAACGTCACAAGACCAACGCCAAGAAGAAGTGTCGCAATACCGACGTACAATTGAACGTCGCAAGACCGACGCGTATAAGGCGTTGCAAGACCGACGCTTATAAGGCGTCGCAAGACCGACGCTTATGAGGCGTCGGTATACCGACGACAGGTTAAATTTAAATAAAAAAGAAAAAGAAAATTACCAAGCTGGTGATGTCTATGAATATGGAATCTTTGTTATCTCAAAGAAAGGTTCATGTTTGTCATCAAAATCAATTTTGATTGCTTTAGTTTCTTTCCGAGAAAATTTAAGGGACAATTCTGTTTCTTTGCAAATAGAATATATTCAAATATCAGACGAAAATATTCACCATTTTTTGAAGTCTCAAACATTGACACTTATTCTTCCAATTTTTAATTTCGGGGAGATGATTATTTCCTTTTTACTAGTAAACAAGAGAAGGAATAAGGTTAAAATCATTCACTAGGTGATATCCACTAGAAAGATGGCTTCGGGAAGGAAGAATACACTTATAAATCTTTATTGATAATGCACTCTAGCAATTTTAGATCTTGAAAAGTTGATTTGTAAGAAGGTTTGGAGAGATAAACAAGTTTCAATTATAAGCTCATCGTGTGAAGGTACTCCCAGTTGGGTTTGTGAAAGTCCTAATATTGTTGAGGAAACCCAAGAATAATCTTCAAAGGAATTTATATTTCTTGAAAAAATGTACTATTCTAAAAACAACGACTTTACTTGAAAATTTTGAAGTTATGAAAGATTATTTGTTTTTGTTTTTTATTCAAAGACTCAAATTGAATTTAAAAAATATTCTTCTTTTGTTTATTCCAAATCATCCAAAGAAGGAGATATTAAAGATATAAAAAATCCATTGGACGTAATAGGCCCAATAGTAAATAAAAAACCAATTATTCCACATAATATAATGGCCGCTCAAAATTCAATTGATCTAGTTGTTGCATGATATGCACCCCTAATATTTATTGCAAATCCACATGAAATTCCCCAAGGATACCTTAAAAACTTTCCAAGATCCAATGGATAAGATTAAAAAAAAAAACAATAGAAGGGATTTCATATGGTTACACAAAACCCTTATATTTATGGAGAAATCCAAGTGTAGTTCAATAGCCAGCTCATAAAATTTTTATCTATCCATCACATACACAAGATAGCTAAAACGAAACTTCCAACAACTCTTTGTTTTGCATAGATAATTGAAGCTTTTGGGGAAACCTTGTTATTGGTGCCCCGTCTTGTGCATATACTGCTCAAATTGATGCATAAGATTTGTTAAGCTCCAATTCTAATGGTTGAAGATGTACATTTGGGTCTCATACCACTTTTAAATTCTACCATAGTGCATACATGAGGCAATGTTAAGCTATTAGTACATCTCATTTGTTGGGGTTAATTAGTATATAATACTTTTATAAATGAATATCAGTTGGTCCCTTACTTGAATAAACCTGAACAAAACGAGAACTCTATCCAGTGTATTCTCCAACTCCTCCTCTGAAGTACCTTTGTTACCAGATCGAAGTTTCTCATCAAGAAATTTGGCAATAAGTTTTGCTGGTCGGTTCTGCAGACAAAGGCCATAATTCAGATAAATGCAAAAACAATATATCTAATATTATGAATGCAATTGTCTGCCTAAAAACATTCTTTCATTACTTACCTTTAGTTGTTTTGTCATTAATCCTTTCAAACTTTCTGTCTCACTTAATTTGATAATCAAGAGCACAAATTCAATGAACAATCTGTATAAACAGAAAGAAAATGAGCATAAACATATAGCAACTAACCTGTATAATTAAATCTGTATAAACAGAAAGAAAATGAGCATAAATATATAGTAACTAACTTGCCTTAGATTTATCAGATGCTCAAAGGCATCCTTGATAGTATTAGAAAAGGCCTCATTCTTCAAAAAACTTTCTTCCCATATTGTATCAAGTCATGCTTTCAAGTCTAGAAGTGATGACACCATGTCCTTGTCTTTCATTTCATCCAATACAATGCCTTGCCCAGTAGCTTTAATGTATGCACTGAGAGCCAACCGAAGCAGCTCAAGTGCACTCACCCTTTTAAAAAGAGATTACATGCACTGAAGGTCTAGAATGCGATTGGCATCCATGAGCAAAGTAAATCCCTGGGGAAATCATGATTTGGCTACCCTGTTAAATACATATGAACCAACATATTTCTAAATTTAGAGAGGGGATTTGACTCCATCAGTAATAAAGAATGGGCTTCTATATCGATTTCTTTCCACATAGAAGAGACCATAATGATTAATTACATAGAACATCCAATCAACAAACAAATATGGGAATTTGAACAATTAACATGAATGAATATCAGATAACTCAATGGAAAGATCCACATTCCCAATCTCCATCAATTTTTCCAAAAAATACATGTGATTTGAATGGTAAGGGTATTGTCGTCATCATTGTTTCTTTAGGTGAGACATTTCCCAACATGCAAATTGTATTTGTCACCTTCACACCTGTACTTATGGACATACTCCCTTTATAAATGCAAACTCTTTAATTTTCCCAGAATGAAAAATAAGAACAAAATCTCAACTGAGGGGTTTACACCAATCATGCAACCATTTTCAAGAACCTGTTTGATTTTTCCTGGAAACACGTGAAATGAAATGGAGCAGCAAAATTTAGTTTGCTATAAACACAGTACACATGAAAATAGAAACACTGAGGTGCACCCACTTTGATCAAAATAATATTATACATATTTTTTGGTGCATCAATAGAATAACACAACTCTCGCATAGTACATAAAACTTCCATAGAAAATGTTATCACATAACCATGACACACTGTGGCATGAAAAACTACATTTTTTATTTCCATTTCAAGTGCATTTAGCTTTTTAAAGACTTCGACCCAAAAAGGGTCACCATCAGAACAATGCCTGCAGGAAAATTACATAGATATGGTAAGCAATGCATAGTTTTGTTTCACTACTCTAGTGAATAAATCTGTGAATTTGATCAATAATGGAAGCAATAATCTGTGAATATCTGTGAATATATAAGGATGTCAAAGAAATGAAGGCCAAAACAGGGGACATGGAGCCGAATTCCAAAGAATTTTTTGAATTTTCAAAAGCTGCAGGTTAAGAACAGGGTAAAAGACTCATTGATAAGCTTCAAGAAGGATCCAGGAAATATAAGACAAAGCAAGGGAAAAGGATAGGGTTATATTTTATCCACAATACCATGATTGATTTGGGGAGCTAGAGAAGATTTTCGAGATTTTGTGTCATTTTTGTGCCAAATAAGGTTCCTTTATTGACCTTATTCTTAAGTCCTGGGACGAACATATTTATGGCTGGTTTGCATATGAGAAGCTAAGGAACCTCTTGCTTCTTCCCTGCAGTTATATCCCTTCCTAGATGTCATTCTTACCTGTGTAAGTAATTCTTAATGTATGAATGCTAGCTATTGTGATGCAGGAGCATTAGACACTAGCCAACAATGTGGAGGATTGTCCACATGTTGTGGCTAGAAGGGTTCGAAATTTCTTAATTTTGTAACAGCAAGGTGTCAACACCTTAGCTGTCTGATGCAGTTAGGAGTAGTCAATAACTGTAGAAGTCGAACAGTTTTGGTTTATGTCCATCTCTTCAGTTTCCACTATTAGAATATGATGTAATTAGTCTTTTAGGTTAAAGAAATTAAACGGTCCCCAAAGGAACCGAAGAGTCATGTAATTTATTATAAATTGTAGCCCCTGATATGGTGAAAGGGGGATTTTGGCAGCCAAGGGTTGAATGGAGAAACTTTATTCTTTGTTGAAAAAGTTTTAAGCCTTATTGTCTAACTGTGCATGTGCTATTGGCATTCTCCGAAGAATTACTCTGTTGAATTATGAACTCTGTATACCTTGAAGAAGAAAAATGCTGTGTGAAATCTCCTGTAGTCCTCTCTGTCTATGTTTGATTGCGGGTTCTCATTAAGTTACTTGAATGTGTCATATGGATATAAAACCCCTGTAAGAGGCAGAGGTTGAGGTTATAGTGGTTCTCAGACCGAGTGAGGGGATTAAGCCTTTGTATAAGGCGTTGAGTTTGTGTGTTCAAACAAACTTCAGAGGAGTGAAACCCTGCAATGCTTCGATTGCCTAGAGAGCTTTTAAACCCTGTCGAAGGCGGTAAACTCTGCCATTAAAGAAATTAGTGTGTTTTATTGTGATTCGAGTGATATTATTTGAGGCTTGACCCTAGAGGTTAACAAGGCGGAGTTATTATGATTAATGGCATTAACCATGGTGAAAGTCCAATTGAGCACTGTTCAAAACCCGGGAGTGGGTTTGTGAAACCAAAACCACCCTCATCACGCAGCCTTTGGGCCAGAGTGAAACCGTTTAAAAAAAACGTGATCCTATAATATGTCACCACATCACTGGGGTAATACTGCCCCCATCACATTTTTTTGAAGTGTTAAAGGAAGGCTGTGGAAAAAACGCGATATCAATGGAGGACGTTTGATCTGGAGCCCACAGGATCCAACGAAATTTGCTCAATTAGCTACATGGGTGATAACTTGAGCTATGAACCATTGATTTATGATTGAAAACCACTCGTTTATGAGTTCTGAGGTAGGGCACATTTTGTTATGAAATGTTGTGCTAACATTATAAACCATATTCGGAATATTATAAGGGTTGGTGTATGGTGTTAAAGACTCTGAATCATTGTTATATTGTTAAATGATAAGGTCGGGTGGAGGAATGTATGTTATTATGTCCAGACCTTAGAAAGAGGGTTAAAGGATTGTGCGTTGAGTTAATACTGTTGATAAAATAAAATAAATGAAGAGTCCACATATGATATGAGTGCGTGGTTGAGCTTTGAACCTTGGGATATTTTCCTTTTATACAATACATAAGGGAGGACTTCTATTATAAGTCGAGTGCTCTATAAAAAGGACCAGGGTTATAATATATGGTATGTATATATGGTTTATGCGCGTTGGAATAAACACACCAAAGGGAAAATACATATTCAGTTACATTAAGGTTTTACTAATGTAATTATTTATCAATTTCTATGAAATTGATAAATAAATTTGAGGAAAAAAACAAAGGAGACTTCCTTAGTTGAATAGAAGCCTGAATTGAGAAAAAATTTCGACAGAGAGAGAGGCCAGCTCTCCTTAGTGCCCAGGTTCAAAAAAAAAATTGTTGTCATATTGTAACAAATAGACTTGAAGATCATCTTCTCTGTAGTAGCCATCATTGAAAGACGTTATTGGAAGCCAAATCAATATTCTTGATAGATCCTCTTTCCTTTTACAAGTAAGTTATCCTCTATGCTCTATGTCTGCAATCGAAAAGTCTATATCCTAATTTGAGACTATGGTCTGAAGCATCTTTCCAAAAGTTCTGTAGGTTGAATCCTAAAGGAATCTAGGACCAAGACTTAAAGAATAAATCCTACATCTCTTTGAAGCTAATCTCTCGACCAAGTTACAGAAACAAGCACTTATGATGACATCAAACAGTTACATGTGACTATACATGACATTCGATACAATATTCTTTGTGATTTATGCAAGAAGATGAAACAATATCCAATGAAGTTTGAAACCTCTTAACCATCTATTATAACTCGCTCTTGCTTAAGGTTGAAGGTCAAGTTTATGATAATCATATTTAATAAAGGATAAATATTTTATGGGAAAATGAAGTGATGCCGAGGCTACCTGCTCAACCCACAATTTCTTGTCTCTGTGCATATAAAAGAAATGCACTTCACATTTAGCTTAAATAATTTTAAATCTGGGCAACCATTAACACTGTGGAGGCTTATATCCTTTTAAGCCTATGGTTATTAAACCATACAATACACCCTCTTTCGCTTTTTAATTCAACGGTTTGAATTTCACTTAAACCTGATTATAAGCTTCCTTTTAACCCAACATTAAATTTATAAGCACCCAATATATTATATGCTCAAAGTCACCTTTTTCATATAACCATGATAATGCCCAGCATACAATTTCGCTCCATACAAGGTTCGGCGGACATAATATATATATCAATGCTTAAATTAATATTCGTCATTGGATTAAAACCTCGCATATCATAATACCTCTCTTTATGGTTTGAACCCCTTGGAGTTTATATCCAATCTTTACACAATGCATACAATGAATGTTTGCAATTGTATTCAATTAACCCTTAAAGCTCCACCTTTCCTTAAAACACTTAGCTATTGTTTTAAACCCCCTTTTGGAATATTGCATCAAAGGATAATAACCCAAAGTTCAAACCTCCTTTTACTCCCTTGACTATGACATTACCCTTGAATCATATTAGTGCCTTTCGGCCTTCAAAATAACACAATAGCCCGACTCCTTTAATAACCACCGAACTTCGGACTTATAACATTAATACCCATTAATTATAACAACGCGACATTCTATTACATATTGTATTCCATGGGGCCCATGCATCCATTATCCAAATTTTCTGAATTAAATAAATATTTAATATTATTGAAACCGCCGGTTCATACCTTAATTTATCTGTCGTGTAGCTTGCCGCGCAATTACGATTGGATCTACTGCCTGGCAGATCGAATGGACTTCATCAAAATCGTGTTTTTTTCCTCATCAGACTTTAGTGCTCCAAAAAAATGCGATATGGGTGGTATTTAGGAGGTGACGTGTCCAAATATTGTTGGATCGCGTTGGTAAAGGCAAAAACCGCCTTTGGCCCAGATGTCGTGCGAAACTCGTGGTATTGCCTCCTGAAACCACTTCTCCTACTCTGGTAATTAAACAGTGGTTAACTTGAGTCTCACTACATTTTTAATACAATTCTTCGACTTAACTACTCACATTAACGCTGTGGTTGAGTCTCAGTAATATCGCCTCACCAACGATAATACAACACCATTGCCTCTAACTGTGATCGCTTCAATATACAAGGGTTCTATCGCTATTCTTCAAATAGAAAAAGCATATCCTGCTACGCTCACAGAACAGAATCGACTCTTTCACACAGGGTATATTCATTCAAATTACACACCAAGGACGTGATTTTGCCCTCCCAATAGAGCCACTATTCCTTTCTGCAAACTTCCATACAGGGCAATCACATTTGATTCACTCGCTAAGAATATGAAATTCAAAGGCAGACAGAGAATAATACACTGAGTTTATTCTTCCTAATCATACACAGAAGTTTCCTAATCGAACGAATGAGTCCTTCGGGATATTTTCAATAACATACCCAGATATCAATAAGTCCACAGTTTTATTGAACACAAAGAGAAAAATCTCTCCACTTACTCTTCTACTGTCAAAATCCCCAAATTACAGAGTCTATTCACACAAATTTCGTTCAATCAAAGCATAAAAAATTCTGAATCCATTCTTATAATAAATTCAAATTACATAACCTTCCCTGGTCTCGGCCTGATCTTCAGGTTGAATTTTCAGAAGCTGCAGGTCAAGAACAGGGTAAAAGACTCATTGATAAGCTTCAAGAAGGATCCAGGAACTATAAGACAAAGCAAGGGAAAAGGATAGGGTTATAGTTTATCCACAATACCATGATTTATTTGGGGAGCTAGAGAATATTTTCGAGATTCTGTGTCAGTTTTGTGCCAAATAAGGTTCTTTTATTGAACTTATTCTTAATTCCTGGGATGAACATCTTTATGGTTGGTTTGCATATAAGAAGCTAAGGAACCTCTTGCTTCTTCCCTGCAGTTATATCCCTTCCTAGATGTCATTCTTACCTTTGTAAGTAATTCTAGCTAAGTAATTAATTCTTACCTATGTAAGTAATTCTTAATGTATGAATGTTAGCTATTGTAACAAATAAATTTGAAGATCATCTTCTCTATAGTAGCCATCATTGAAATACGTTATTGGAAGCCAAATCAATACTCTTGATAGATTCTCTTTCCTTTTACTACTCTGCACAGCTTTTGAATTACTTACCTGTGTAAGTAATTCTTAATGTATGAATGCTAGCTATTGTAACAAATAGACTTGAAGATCATTTTCTCTGTAGTAGCCATCATTGAAAGACGTTATTGGAAGCCAAATCAATACTCTTGATAAATTCTCTTTCCTCCTACTACTCTACACAACTCTTGAACTCTAAACCCCTACACTATCTTTCAGGCTTACATTTATACATAGTGAGGACCTGAATCGATTCAGGTTCCTTTATAGCTCAACAGACTCTTGAAATTCTCAAAAATCATAAATTTAGCCTAATTCTCTAAAATAACTGAAACTGCCTATCTCTTCACATTTCTAACTAATCATTTCTCTCATGTTCTCTGCAGTTAGAGAACATTTACAATTCCTCACTTTTTGTTCAAAAGTACTAATAATTACATGAGAAATTAAAATCATGAGACCCCCTATGTCTACTTAGGTACAAAGAAATTCTTAAGCCTAATGCCCCTGCATCATGAAGGTAGAAAATGAAGCAGAACAGAATTTGGAAGAGTACCGTATATATGTGACATGTGATCTGAAGTATCAAAGAGCATATGAAAATAAATTTGTTGAAGCATCTAATCTCAAAAGATTGGGAGAATTGTTTACAATAGAAAAACACAAGAAGCATTCACGATAGATCTTAACCTCTGAATTCTTTGGCGGCATCTGAATATTTTATGGCATTATAGTATACTAAATTTTTGTGACACTCTGACATACAAGTTTTGAAATCTTTGTGGCACTATGCCTATGTGGTAGTTGAGTTCTATGACATAAATCTCTCTTTATATGATTCTTTGTGGCCTAATTCATTGTGCTAAAATGAATGTCAAAAGGTACATAATGATGAAAATTTTAGAGACACCTTTTCAATAACACAGAAGTAGCCCTCGCTCAAGTAAAACCCTATTATTTGAAGATACATCAAGAACAAAGTATTTTGGGGACGTTTGAAGTGTACTCTTTCTCCAATTTCTATAACCCTAAATTTGTACTCAATGCATCGCCATCTCAGATCTAGTTCTAGACAAAGAAATAGAACTAGTTCTAGTTCTCCGAAGTTTGTTTTTACTCTTTACATTATGAATCCAGAGTAGCAGCACTAGTCACAGGGTTAGAAACAATGTTATCCAAGGAACCAGGCTCTGCCAAAATAAATTGTGGCTCAAACAAGTAGTGTGCATCATTATAGTATCATTACAAAAACTTCAGAACATCCAAGGCTACAGAGCCAAATGATGTATCATGAGGGATTAGGAAGTTCCAAACAAAACCGGACTAGATCACTGTGAAAAAAAATATGGAAACGGCCATATTAAAACAGAGAAAACAATATATAGTTCCAGGACGTGATAAGTAGTCAGCATCACCACCCAAAAAGTCACAAAATGCCAGCAAAAAAAAAAAAAAAAGAGTTGTACCAGTGCTTCCCAAAAAGAACAGGAAAATAGTATGTGAGGTTAATGGCCATAAGAGACAAACCCTATTCAAGAAAAATGACAGCACCAACTGCCACTTGCCCATCCGACCTGTGAAACTGATAGTGCATGATACCGAAACTACTATTTAGGCCTCTCTTCGACAAGCTGTCAACAACGGTATTTCTTTCTATGTAAACATGTCAAAAGGTGATTTCCATAAATGAGTTCTTCAGCAATTCAATCCTCTCCATAGTTCCCAACTTACTGTCTCTATACAACGTCTTTTTACTGGAGTTTACAATTGATTTTCAATATAAGAATGTGTATTTAGTATTTACTATTAACTAAAACTCTGACAGTTTGTGTTCCCATTAGATATTCCTTCTGAAATGCACTCAGGATTCAGCAGCATGTGAACATACATAATTTTCAAACACAGAATCGAAAAATAAAAGAAGTTTCAGTTTGAGGTTAACATACTCAGTTACCTGCAATAGCACCCTTTAAAAGCATATATTACCATAGAAAATTCTCTCTATTTGAATGACTGTGGAACACCTCAGAAAAAACAAAGGGCGCTCCATTAATGGCCACAAACTTCATTTGAAAGGGCACAATCCGTCTAAATAACAGTCATAATTTAAAATAAAATCCCATTAATAAATACGGTCGTGAGATGAAAAAACTCAACAGATTTAATTCTTGGTAAAGAGACCCATTACATTGACTTAAACCCTGGTCAGGAACCAACCATAAATCTCTACAAAATTTAACGATTCAGAATTATACAAACAATACAATGAGGAAAGGGTTATCAGTTTTTTATGAGGAAAGGGTTATCAGTTTTTATGTAGGGTTTATCAGTTTGACAAAAAGGGTTGATGAGTTCAGGATTCAGAAATGAAAAAATAACCAAATGGGATGAAATGCATGCTTAATTTACAACAGAATAATGCAACAGAACTCTACCAGCAATCAACTTAGTTTCCAATAGAACATTGATAAATCATAAGACTGAAGTAATACATTGTACAACTTGAACACTCCATTCCCCTCTAGATTTCTATATGTAGTACATAACATTCAATCTTGCTTAAAAACATTTAAAAAAAAAATTCTGCCAAATGTGCTAGTTTTAAGAAAATGGGTGACTTAGCTAATTTGAAAGTTCTGTCCAAGCATCAGTAAATAGGAGATAATCTGAGATTTTAATAGATGTTCACCGCATAAAATATGTCAAAATCATGTAGCTATATCCCTGGCCTGAGACTGCAATGAAGAGGCCCAATGTATGGCGGCTTCAATAGAACCAAGCCTCAATATAGGGTTGCAGTAGGTCCGAGGGTTTAACTGATTCAAGTCTTAATAAAAAGCTACAACACAGAACCGAGCTCTTATGGTATATCTCTATCCTCCAATAATGACAAACATTAAATTCTCTTGAGCATGGTAATAGAACTAAATTTGTTTACAACAGTCCACAAGATATCCATTCATTTCTAGAAATTCTGCAAGAAGAAAATGAAAGTCATGAGTAACAAAGTATTATGAAAATACTTCAAGAAACCAAAACTTAGCCTGAATATCCTAAAACTGAAGTTGGAATCATCGTCTCTCCAAGGTTGTTAATGTTTCAATCCTCTGTTCAATTAGGCAATACAAACTCTTAGGATATGGTCAGGCTTCACTTGAACAAACATGTCTGCCATTACATTTTTAGTCTGCTCTGCCAGAAAAAGCTGAGGCAAGGATGAAATGCATGCTCAAGAGTTCAACTTTCAGAGCAAAAACTTGAGAAATTTAAAGAAATTGCACCTAAAATTCTCAGTAACACCTACCTTCATTGGCAATGGCACTTTTGGTACATATAAACAGTAGTAAAAATGAATAGATGAGAAATAAAAGCAGAAAAACTGGACTCAATGCCTGGCTTGGACCTGCAAGATGAGAAATAAAGGCACGTTGACAAACCATCTCACATAGACCTATTAGGACAATGCAATTTTATGGAAAATAGCAGCGCCTTGATCATGGGTTCAAATCAAATTAACTGACTCAGAATAGCTGCCCTCTATCTAGATGTGTCGAGGAAGGAGAGGGGATTACACGAGGATTTACTTTTAAAACAAAAAGCCATTGCTACTGTAACTGTACAGTACCACAATCAACACTTTGCAACAATTAACCATGTGCTAATCTATAATTCTAAACTCGAACACATATGCATGAAAGAAAATATGAAGTTGTGTCAGATTGCATGAGTGAATGTTAGAGAGTTTGCAAGATTCAAATGGATGACCCTCGCATAAATCTAGCACACCTCAGGACGAAGCCCTAACATTCTCACTGTAAGAGGAGGGTCCTGAAGCGGAACGTAGAGTCTTGAAGGGTACACTGTGGGACAAGCTACGTTGTAGAGGCCAGAGTGAAGTAATCATACCTGCACTAAACTCAAAGACATGAGTCACCAAGAAGTGCAGCATGCCAATGGAGTTGTCCCTAAAGCAGAAGTGAATGGTGATCCTGCACAAGATGCTAGCAAGATCTAGAGGATCTGATTTTTAGCATTTTAGAACACGATATGATTTTTAACGTTTTAGATAGTTGTATTATATAGTGTAGCTGAAACATTAAAAGTATCAAATTTCTGTGTGATTATAGACTACATGATTAATTATATTATCTGGTTGCTCAAACTCAGTTAAGATTGAAAATTTGGGACTAAAATGAATACAATGTTTCCAGGACCAGAAATTAGCCTTATAAATAATTTAGTTTCTGCCAGAGGTATATTTTTCCCAAGAACAAAAGAGATTGTAAATATGGTTGTAGAGGGCTTGGTTAGTTTATATGATCAATTTTACTGTATGCATTAGTACCAAGGCCCAAGAGGCAGAGTAGGAGGCTGCCATAGCCCCAATGTCATTGAAATTTCAAGACTAGGCAAGGTCCCAAATTGTTGCGCAATAGAAAAGCATCTCTAACCATTCCATTCTACTCACCATGGACTATCATGGCTAGGAGGAGAAGTCCAAGTCTAAACCTTATTCCTTGGGGAAAAGTAGGTCCATGTTATGTCTGCTCATTTTCATTTACAAATATAAATGCGCTACTATCCTGTAGCAAGGCCATTAGAGGTACTTACAAGCCACAATAAGGCCACAACTGTCTCCAACAAGAACACATAAAGAAGAAGGCTTACAGGTGGGAGGAAGGGTGGATTTGAGCAGGGATAGGTGCCCTAACAAGGGCCGAGTTCTTCAAAAAATACAAATCACATTTTAAGGAATTGGAAGAGAAGTTTGTGGAGAACAGATGTAGGATTGGGTTTGAGTCTTGTGATAGCATTATGTGCTTGATGGTGTGAGGGTCACCTTTGTCTAAAAGAAAAAAAGGGAGGTTGATACAACAATAGTTAGAGGGATTGTTTGGAGGGTCGTTAGGCATAGTGTAGGAGTGTTCCTTAGCAAGTAGCTCCTAGAATTGAATGTGCAGTAGTATAGGGGGTGTCTCCATAAGTAAGGGAAACGTTCATATTACTGGTTGGTCCATAAGTGCGGTAGGGATGGTTGAGGAGCAACCTCACCCTAGGGTAGTGTTTTCTTCCTTTAAGTGGACAAAAAATAGAAGCAGCCTATGGGAGAAGTTGATACAATGATGAAGCAATGGAATAAGGGCTAGAAGAGTGCCCTAACTAGTCTTCTAGAAGCGCATAATTCAAGGGCAAGAGGGCAACAACAGAGAGTTGCAGATTGCCTCTTGGATGATGGCTTGAAGGGTGTCCTAGGAGATGACTCCAGGGAAATGGGAAAATCCCCATCTATTGCAAAAGGGATTTCCCGTCCTGAAGAAAAAAATTATAATAGAAAAATCATGAAAAGAAAAGGCTCAAATCTCTCTTCCAGACTGGTGACATGGCACAAGGCCACATGGAACACTGTGATTGGTTGACATAACACATTAGAAGCATGATGTTAGCATCTAAAATATCTAGGACATGTGGCACTCTATGATAAAGACACATGGTGTGTGGATTTGAGTTTTTCAGGTGGTCAAGTGGGCCAAAAATAGGTGAAATGTGGCACCACTCAGAGATTGACATGTGCCAATTGGTACAAGTGGTAGAAAATTTGCATGCTCAAACAATGAGGTGATGCAGGAATGACATGAGGGAGAAAATATCAGAAAAGCCCCAAATCTGGAGAACTAAAGCTCATCACCAACCTGAGATTGACAATTTTACATGATGTAACCTATGAAATCGTAAATGGAGAAATCATAGTAACAATAAAGTAACCTATGTAACAATAAAGTCGGATTCATCCTGGGAGTGGTAAATGGAGAAATCATAGTGAACAACAGGAAACATGCAGAGTTGCTTACAATCAAATAGATGAAAAAACACATACAAAAAACCTAGATAATAATCATGAGCAAGCTTAATATTGAATTATGAACTGTAAAGGAACTTAAAAAATGTGACATTACGAACCTGGTCAAGCACACAAGAAAAAATATCCTGGACATGACCTTGGTTGACAAGTTTTATTGCTCATGATGCAAGAGGATTTGTACCTGCACTGCCAAGTCAATGAAAATCCATCATTATCTATACAATAAATACAAGTAATTGATGTAGTATTTTTTACTCTAAGATGCATTCTTATGATAATGTTAGAACATATGTTGAAAATGTCAAAACATACCTGAATAAGCTCCTCTTCATTTCAAGAAAAATTTATTGGAGTCGCATGAACTTGGAACAAGCCTCCCACGATCTGAAAGAGTAGCAACTAAGTCAACGGTGACTTTTTTGTTGCTACACTGGATCGAGGGAGGTTTGCTCCAAGATTAAATCGCTCCAATAAATTATTCTCTACTAAACAGGGCCAACCACGTGAAGGTGGAAACTCTTATGGCCCCTCCCCCCCCCCCCTCACATCACTCTCAATTCCCCAATACCCAATCTATATTTCATTTTTTACTTTCATGAGCATAAAAAAAAATATTCAATAACTAATTAAAAAACAATTCAACAAAAAGTACGCAAGGAAACATTGAAATTAATGCTTGACATAAAAATAGTATGATAAATGAGTTTTTTATATAATGCAAAAAAAGTTCCAAGTATGGTAACGTTTGTCTTATAATAATACAATATTTTACATTATCAAATTTTCTTTTTCTTCTTCCTATTTCTAAAGCTCCTAATTACATCATCAATATCATCATGCCTCTGCTCCTATTTCGTGCCCCATTCCCTGCTATTGACCTAGTTGCGTGATACGATGTACGTCCTCATCCCGGTGTGGGAATAAACCTACAAAAATAGATAATATTAAATTTTAATTGTCAGCTTTTAAATATCATTGAACTAGTTCGGTAATATTAATAAAAAAAATTGCAATGAGATTATTTACCTGGTGCACCAGTTGTCGCCGTTGGGACTGTTGCCCTATCTTCCTCTCTGGTGGTAAGATCCTCAAGGGAAAAATTCTCTGTCATTTAAACAAAAAACGTTATAAGGAAAACCATCAAGGTATAATTAGAAAAAATTATAAGTGGAAATTAATTACCGTCACATCCCTCACTGATAGTAGCATTGTCGGCCTGGTCCCCACTACAATGATCAGGTTGCACGTGAGGATCATCTACATCTAGCTCTAAAACTGGGTTATTTGCCTCGTCGGTAGTGCTGCTCCCCTGATTTAAACAAAGTTTTTAGACATTAAATTTATGGACGAAAACAAACATATTGAAAGGTTAATGTTTTACCTTATCAGGCATTCTAGATCTTGGGACCTGCCCCAAGCTTCTGTGACGTTCAACTATGGCTTGATAGCCGAAATGGAAAGCGATATTTTTATCTTCCTCTGTAGTTTCTGTTCCGAAGTCATCACCCTACATTACATATGATTGTGTATTTTTAATGTTATTTGATAGGATTACAAAAACGTTGGAAGGTGATACAATTAATTATAAGATGTTTAGCTACTTACAATTCTTGCGGCTAATTTCAAGTAGCTGCCCTGGCCTAGCTTGTGATGGCCCTTTTTTTCAATCCTAGCTTTGGTTGCATTCGAGGTGTCAGACAACCTATCATCAAAATATTGAAGTCAGATATGACGTAGCACACTTTTATTTTAGACATAGAGAAAATTAAAGCTATTGAATTAAAGTTGTAATTTACCTTGCGGGTCCAGTTGGCATTTTTCCTTCTTTATTTGCCCTTTTCTCTTTTCCGTCATGGATGAGTGCTCTCCACTCACTCTCTGAAACTGCGAGAGGACGCTCATATCTAGGGTTAAATTGCAATTACGTCCTATAGGTGTCCCTGGTATATTTCAAATATTTGCCGGCTACCTGAGCCACCGCTTTTCTGTCAAATGTGCCGACCCCAAAAAGGGCTTCTAGATAATCTAGAAGTTATTTTTTCAGGTTGGAATTCTGGGAATTCCACCCTGTACGTATGGTTGGGCCAAAAATTACCAACGCATGGCTCTCCAGAATCCTGTAGAACTCATTGTTTCCTACACAGAATAAAACCAAAAGAAAAAGAAGATATTATCGTTAATTTAAAAATAAAAATCATGATAAATATGTTTTAGATAAAGTACATGAAATAGTTAAAATATTAAAATTTACCTGGGAGTTGTACATGCTTTATAGGGACACCCTCATCGTTCACCAACAACGTGCCATTAATGGTCCCTGTGGAGCTGACACGTGTAGCTCCAGGAAACGCAATAATGTAGTTGGCCATATCGGCCTCATCATTGCCAACACGTTCAGCGGTTGGCTGGGTGTCTGCTTGGGCAGGGTGTGTTTCTTGGCTAGCACCTAAAGGAGTAGAAGGTGTACGAGAGGGTTGTTGGGAAATATCTTGCCCTTGTGTCCCACTACCACCAACACCGGGTTCAGCAAGTGCCAGAAAACGCTACATACAAAAGAACTTTTTGTTAGTTTAGTCAATGTAAAAATTAAAAATCAAACTATCACAATTCATCTCATGCAAAACAAAAAAAATATCCTTTTGATTTTTTATTATTACCTAATATGTTTCTAGCTGGGTCATAAGTTGTTTTATCCTCTCTTCTATTTCAGGTGTTTGAGGTGCGTCTATCAAAGTATCAAAGTCTGACCTTGCTTTTCGCGCCTTTTTTCGCAGCAAGAGCAATGGAGATAGGGATGAAGAAAGTTCTTCCTCATAGAGGGAATCATCAGGCGTACCATGGCCAGGTGTCTTCATATTTGAACAAAATTAATATTATTTCAATGATGTAAATAACTAAAATACCTGAAGATAGAGGAATGCTGGCACTTTACATGTTCTTTCGTTGGCCCCTTTCCGTGATCATCCTGTCTCGGGGTTGTTCATGTACTGCCCTGATCAGTCTCCCACATTGCAATACAATTATAAATGTAAAAACTTGAAAACAATATCCAACTTGAAAACACAAAATGAAAACTGAAATAATTTCTAATAAGACACTGGAAGACAGAGTTAGAGTTTCAAATATGCCTTGCATTGAATTCAGTCCTGGAAACATGTCATTGCACATTAAGGCACCTAAACAAGAGACGAGTTGACAATGAGACTAAACTAGGTTATTTGTAGTGAAATTTTAAAATCTCAAAAGGTATATTAATTATCGAAACAAATCAGCTTCATAATTTCAGTATTATTGAGTCTGTTGTGTATAAATCACAAAAAAATTGAAACAAAACACTAGAAAAGCAACAACATAATCACATTCTTATATAGCAATGATCTCACCTCTAAAGTAGACTTTCTACTAGTTTCATCAGTACCATACAAACAGTGGAAATGAACACAAGATACAACCACATATGTGTAGTTATCCGCAAAACCATCCACCCGCCAACCTCCTCTAGTAACCTACACTAGAAACAGATGTATGGGGTATTTTTATAAGGGGTTCCTCAAAAACATCTGCTAGAGGTTCTTTTCCTTGTAGTGATTCTAGCCTATCACATCCAACCAATTTAAATTAATTGAAACTTTGAAATTCATAAAATATACTCTCCATTTTCACAACACAAGAATTTTGACAAAATCCTTTTCAAATTTGACATGTTGACCATGTCATGGGTAGACTTTCCATTTTTTTCATCTCAATAGGATGTGTCAGACCTTGAAGGTCATGGTCTAGGTGTCTGCTCTTGCACGATTTCACAAAGTAGCTATTTGCATGAATGCAATGTGTTATGCATGAACAAGAGGTGCGTTGGATATATAGTGGGTGGGCTAGATTTCCTTGGGCATGCAAAAGTGCCAAGGGGATTCACACCAAAATGTATCAAGCATGTTATGCATGATTGGAAGGATAAATTTTGGTGCAAGAAAGTTTAAGTGGATTTTTGGATAGTGACTTAACATGGCATGATGATGGTAAATGGTGTCAGAGGTAAGCGTGTGACCAAGGAGTTAGCATAGCATAAGATGACATGACATAGTTTGGTGCAATGTGTGTTGAGAAGACACATGGGTTAGCTTGATAAGTTTAGTGGGTAAAACAAGTTGGCATGCATGTTATCTTGATAATTTAAGTGGGTGAAATGAATCAGGACATGGGTTGACACCAGTGCATGATGGGAATGGGCAAGCTCATTTTATGTGGAACAATGTGATGGACCAAGGAGCGACATGATTGCATATAGGTACTTGTTGTGAGAGACAAAATGAGAGACAAGGATGATGAAGATCAAAATGTAAGGCATAACACATGTACAAGATAACAAAAATGTAAGGCATAACACATGTACAAGATAACAAGTGTGAACTCGTGTAAAGTGAATTCAAGTAGAACAATAGACCTTAGTGAAAGAAGTTTCAACGGGTTTTGGCAAGCTGAGATCATAGTTCAATTTGGGTTTAGTGCTATTGGACATATAATTATTCATTTTTTTGTCATTTTAATCATTTCTAAATAATAGGAGAAATATGAATAGATAGGTCAACATGAAAGGTCAATTAACCTCTTGAAAGATGAAATCAAGAGTCATATTACCATATTAAATATGGATTCATGTTAATGGAATATGATCCAAGTTTGGAGTTACACCTTTATATGACATGATATCAAATCTTTGGTGGTTCTAATAACTCCATTATTCTCGCTAAGACCTGCCTCTCTTCTTGTTTAACATTATTTTCCCATTAGACCTATCTTAATAAATTTTTTGTTCTCCTGTGTTGTAACTCCATGTAGAGATAATTATTTGGTATCTATTAATTACCTTTGCTCGAGGCTTATTTAGTGTGCAATGATGCCTAAGGTTCACACAACATTTGAGCTTCAAGAAATAAATGAGATAGAGGTTTGAGCTTGATGTAGTAAATAATCCTCTTGGAACACCTAGTGGATGTCAACCTCTATATAAATTTTGATACATTAGAGCCACAACATAAAACACATGCAGATTGGGAAGGAGGAAAAACCAAGACCTTATATGAAGAAAACTCTGTATATGACCCTATATTAATCAACCATAATTCTCATGTGCTTCATTTCGGATACAACTGGTCCCTTATATGACTATAGGTGATTAAAACTCTGTATTTAACTCTGTATTTGGATGAATGATGTAGTTGTTTGGATCTTGGAAAACCTGTGCCTCTTAGAATATGTTGTTGTAGAAAAATTGAGAGTTAAATCAAATGATTTGTGTTGACTGCTTCACAAAAATATCAATTGATCAACGAAATTTTTAGTAACATAGATTTCATGATCTATAATGAGGTGGAGGAGGAAGTGCAGAAGTGAGAGTGTAAATGGCCATGAATAAATGTTAGTGATCCTCAATTTGGATATGGACAACTTTGTTTTGGTATTCAAGAAAGAAGTGAATGATTGGGAGACTGCTATTAAAGAAATTGTAAAATATACAAATGTTATAAAGTGGCAAGGTTGTCCTACCTAGGATACTCTAGAAAAATACAAAGGTGATCGAAGCTAAACAATAGTGTGTGTGGGGCTAAGTGCTACATCACCTGACTAGCTTGTTTAGGGCTTCTCCTCCATAGGTCGAATATAACAAGGCTCGTTGGTTTCCCTTCATTCCATGTTTTCAGCTAGAGTCAAGAACTAAATTCTTGAAACCTTGAAACCCTTCTCTTTTCTTAATTTGAATAACTCTTGCTTCAGGAAAAGGGTCCAACTATCCTAGAACTTGGCATTACAGACTTGTATTGTAACTTCGTTGGTTGTAATTGAATCAGCTGATTCAATAGAAAATGGATAGGAATGGGCTGACTACTATTTGTAAGTCTACATGACAGCTACATTCATTGTCTGTGGGTTTTTTTGTAGCATTTTCTGTCAAAAGGATCCCGTTTTTTTGTTTGATAGCTTCCTTCTGGTCACTCTGACCTAGGAAGTGGACATCCAAACCAATAATTGCAAAAATGCCAATGAGAATGAATGCAACAACAAGAATATCTGTGCATTGAGTGCTGTTAGCATGCTGACTGAGGGAAGTACAAAGAATAGCGCACTTAGATGCAGACAGTCACATAAATCTCTTTCAGGGAAATCTGCTTCTGCCAAGAAATCCAAAAAAGAGAGAATTAAAGGAATGGTCCAACTTCTGAGAAATATAATCTCTGTTGAAGATTACATGGACACTGTTTTTGTCCTTAATAAGACTATTAGATATGTTAAATCTCTCCAATTAAAAGTGAACAGATTGGAGGCTAATCAGCAGGAAAAGGTGAACTGGGTTTGACCCCAGTGTGACTAGGTGTCTCTTGCAGAACTCCCAAGATATAATGAGAAAGTGGATGCTGCCTAAAAAGCACGAAGATGGCTCTACCAGCTTAAAATAAAAATAGAAATTCTATCGCATACTTGTCTACATTCAATGATAGTTGTAGCTAGATTTTGATCTGATCCTACTTTTAAGGTGCTAAATATTGGTGTGTTGTAGTTTGGTTTCATATATATATATATATATTGAACTTACAAATTGTAGGGTTATTAGTTAGAGAAATCCCGCTTTTTAATGTATATTGCACCCGTCCTTACTGAAGCTCTGGTGGTATTGTATTGAGTGTGTATGGAATATATGATATTTGTCGAAGCATGTCTTTCTTGGTCTTCTTTTCCGATGGATCTATCAAAGTTGGATGATGACTGCATGTGCTTAATATTGTTTGAAGGAAAATGGTAGGAAATGGTGATCAATTTTTCTTCTTGTAAAGACCAAATTGTGATGATGGAAATCAACTGCCAAATTTTATGGAAAGCATGCTGGAGACTGAGGTTTGGGGAATTCGTTATGTCTTACATTGAATTTTATTAAAAACAAAACTAAACCTACAGGCATGCCCTATTCAAGGAAAACGAGTAGCCCAATTTATTGCTCTATTTCAAATCCTGGGCATTCTAAATGGTAAAATCACTTTTCAAAATCTGGCAAAATTCTATTTGGCCATACCATTTTTCCTGTTGATGGAGGAAGGGCCTTCTTTCTGGAGTTTCTTGTGTGACGGGCGGTTCTTTGCAGCAAGGGCCCGCTTTCTGGAGTTTCTTGCATGACGGGAAGTTCTTTGCAGCAAGGGCCTGCTTTCTGGAGTTTCTTGCGTGACAGGCGGTTCTTTGTAGTAGAAGGCGTATATCTAGTAGGGTTTGAGTCGATTAGAAAAGGCAAGGACCTGTAGTACTGATCTACAAAGGCATATATCCAGTAGGGTTTGAGTCGATTGGAAAAGGCAAGGAGTTATAGTACTGATTACATGCAGGGTAGCTATAGTGATTAATGTAAAATTTTGAAAGGCCAGCCATGATTAATCCGAAACCTTTGTAATTCGTTTGAAATTCCTATTAAAACCATATTTTATGGCAGTAATGCTACACCATATAAATAGGTATTAAAACCTTTCAAATGCCAACTTAGGTTTGATTTAAAAATGGCATATAATTTTAGTTTAGCTTATACAATAGTAAGGCCATTATTTATTGGCTTGAAATAATAAACAACATGCAACAAACCCACATAATTAGTAAATTATTTAAAGACAATAATTCCTACATATTAAAATATAAAGTTATAACATACTAGCTCATACTCGAACATAACATTTGTATCAATATTCTTCTTCTGTATCTTCTTGATCTTCATCCAACTGATTGACATCTATACCAATATCTAATTCAAAAATGGTGTTGAAATGATCGACCATGTCATCATCATCATCAATTATGTCATTTTCAATAATATCCTCATCGACATCATCATCAATAATTGTTGCCTCATCTCCTATGCCTGGTTCAGCTTCTAATATATCTTCTTCGTTTGTCAATGCATCTTCCTGCTCATCTGCCACTGCATCATCTTCTTCTTGATCAATATCATCTTCTTCCTCTAAAGTATACTCTACTGGCCTTCCTCTTGGATCATATCTAATAGCAAATGACCATTCGTTCTCACCTGGAACCTCTGAGTAAAAGACTTGTTCGCATTGGCTTGGAAAAACATAACGATCTTTTCCTGCTTCAAACTGCAATGTTTTAACCATTGGAAATCCATTGTCATGTTGAATAAGTGTTCTATCATCATCACGTACATTCATTCGTAGCCTATACGATTTGACGTCGAACAAAACTATTTTGAAGGAATTAAAGTCACACTCAACTATATCATCTAAAAACCCATAATATCTATTTTCATATTCTCAAGGATGTCTGTCACTCCTGGAGGAAACATTAGTGACCTGGAATACTGCCGCTATCCCACTATCAGAATTTTTCCTGTTATCATCCAACTGTTTCACGCGAAATTTACGACCATTGCACCACATAGCCTTGTGGTGTTTCAACTGCAATATACCAAACATGAAAAAGATGCATTCTCAATTAATAATTAATCATATAATATACACAGCATGAAAATTATCTGAAAAATCAAACTTGTTGTCACATTATAAATATAGTATAAAATAAGTAATGAATAAAATAGGTGAATTAATTGCTTACCTTTCTATCTTTCAAACCATATGCTAAATCAATTTCCCTGTCCGTAACGTTTCCATCTCCACTACGATACGCTTCTGTAATCAATTCAGACAGTAGTTGCCATGATAACCTGCTGTCGTTACGTGGTTTACATGTTTCAATCCATTCACTCATCCACTCAAGATTGTTTGCAATGTATAAAAGTAGTGCCTCATAATCTTGAGCACCTGAATAAAAAAATAATAATTCACCAATATTAATAAATATTACTTATAACCATGGTAAATTATATTAATTAATAAAATATGAAAGAATAAGACCTAAATTAATATAATGATCATATACATGATGTAAAAAAATGAAACATTATATGTATTATACATAATAAATCTTTTACCTCTCACTTTCTTCATTCTACCTTTTCCCAACAGGTGCTCCACTTCAAATTTTTTGATGGAGTTCACGTCCCAAATGCAATCCACCGCCTTCATGGCTGGCGCAGCTAATTTAGGAAGATAATGACTAATATACACCATGGATTGATATACCACATATCCCTCCACCATAGAACCCTCAGGTTGTGCTCTTTGTTTAACCAAAGCCTTCAAATATTTCAGGTGCCTCTCGACCATCCACATTGACCTTGTGTGTACTCGTCCACACATTTCAATCTCCTCAACTTGGTGTATCAAGTAGTGTTCTTGTGCATTGAAAAATGTTGGAGGTAGATACTTTTGCATTTCACACATTAGCCGAGGAATTTCTCTCTTCCAATACTTTATTTCATCTTGATGGATTTCTTTTAATGACAACCATCTGCAAATCATTAAGCAAGGTTATTTCAATGAAACATAATATATATTTCATTACAAGTAAATTAATACATCATTTCATTAAGTACGAAAATAAATTGTAGCAATTAGATTTTGCGTATAAATCAAAACTACTTACCTCATGTATTTACTAATACCATATATAACTTGTTTGACATTGTTGTCGAAGTCGTTTGGGAGAGATACAGGTAGAACATACTATAACAATAAAAATGAATCGTTATTGGTTTCCAAATTAAACAGAAAAAAGGAAAATTTAAAATATGTATTCAAGCAATAACATACAAAAACGTATACCAAAAAAATTACCTTAACAAAGGTATGCCAATCATGTGTTTTCACCCCACTGAATTCACCTTTCTTCGTTAAGATATTATTTATGTTTGAAGCAAAACCTGTTGGAAATTTAATTCTTCTAACGGCCTCTTTTACATCATTTCTTTGTTGTTCTGTTAATAACCATGGAATATTATTATAATTTCGACCTCCATTTTTATTTGATCTGTCAATCACACTTTTCATTGCATGATTCGATTTCTCAATGTCAGCACAAATTTTGTCAATTTTATCTCTATCATGTGCACCATCTATGGTTCGCCATAACATTTCTGTCACATTCTTCCCGACATGCATTGTATCAAACAAATGAGCTATTTTTAGGTCCTCATAGTAGGGCAACCTCGTGAATTGATAAGGATAACATTTCATTCCAGGTGGAAGTACAATATTAGTACCTTCACCGCAACGATGACCTTGATATCAAAGAATAAAATAAATTAGAACAATAATTATAAAATACAATAAAATAAATTCATTAGTTAAAACAAAAATTCCAAACATTACATAAACAATTAATATATATATATATATATATATATATATACACACACAAATTACGTACCAGCTGCTTGACGATTATTAATTCTGTTATATTCCAACTTCCACAACTGAGGTGTCATTCTTTGTGGTTTTAATCCAGTTTCTTCTTTATCATTGAAAAGATGTTTTTTAGTAGTACGATACTTATGGTTCCTAGAGAGGAAGTGCCTAAACTCATCAAACACCATCTTTCTTAAGTCTGGCGAATGAAGATACTTCATCTTAGGGCCACAAACTGGACATGCAAATCTACCCTTTGTTTGAAGACCTGCAATAGATGGATCAATAACAATTATACTATGAGATCATTTTTAAAACATGCAATATGGTATATCTAATTTAGATAATTATGTATTATATTAAATTGCAACGAAATATTACATACCACAAACATGTGTTAGTCCTGGGGCATCATGAATTGTCCATACAAGCATTCCACGACATTGAAATCTCTTCTGCTTGATTGGTTTAGTGATGTCATACATAGTGTTGCCATGCCATAACTATATTAGATCATCGATAAGAGGCTCAATATATACATTCATATCTTTGACCTGGTACTTACCTAAATGTTCAAAATTACGGTACATAATAATTACTACCATGATATATGTATATATAAGTAAGTAAATAAATAAAATATATATTTATGCAAACAACGAGAGAAATGAAAATGTTACATTCAAAAAAATAATGTATCAAATACCTGGAATAATCATAGTCAACATTATGTGCTCCCTCTTTATTGACATCCAAGGAGGAATGTTATTGTTGATAACTAAAATAGGCCACACTGAGTAAGTAGATCTAAGCTCTCCGAATGGATTAACACCATCAGCTGCCAATGAAAGCCTGACATTACGAGGTTCATTTTTAAAATCTACATGTTTTTCCTCGATTTCTCTAAATGCAGAACCATCTGCAGGCATTCGAAGAACACCATCTCCACTTCTATTCTTTGAATGGTAATCCATAAACTGTGCTATGCTGTTACACCTGAACATTCGTTGCAAACATGGAATTATGGGAATATGACGACGAACCTTTTGAGGCACCTTTTTGGTTAGTTGATCTGTTCGATATCTACTGGTACCACATTTCGGACACTCTTTTTTCGACGCATGTTCTCCGTAATATATAATATGATCTTTAGGACATGCATATATAGTGTTATATTCCATTCCAAAGTGTTTCATAATAGCACGTAGATCTCGATATGTTCGAGGTAAAGTATTTGGTGATGGTAACAAATATTCACCCAACAATCTACAACATAAACAAAAACTAGTTAATGTAAAGATTATTAATCATATATATATATATATATATATATATTGAATTATTATTTTACACATTTATTACAACTAAAAAAAGGGAAAATAATCAACATTTACATATATGTGATCATATATACATATTACATACCTTAGGAGTTGTGTCATACATCTGTTCGACAAATTATTCATAACCTTTAAGTTCACCAGCAACAATGTAGCAGAGAGAAGAGTAGCATTTGAGTGTTCAAAAAGTCATTCCCTTGACCTTTTAATCAGAGGTACATCATAAATACCGTCACTATCTCCACCATCATCATCTGACTCACCATACAAGTCTTGGAGCATTTGATTTGTCCCATCATTAATGTGAACTGTCTCATTACTATCATCATTATCTACCTCCATGGGATCATTAAAATTACCTTCATCATTCACTTCATGTTCTTCACCTTGTACAACATCATTTCCAATACTAATATTTGCTGCAATATTCTCTTGTATTGGTGCAACATCATCTAATCTACTACTATTTAGCTGTGGAAGCTGGTTGATTATCTGCAAAAAGTTGCGGGGAAACTGTGCCTTTATGAAAATTACAAACATTAATCATTAAACATTAATGCGCATATAAAAAATATTAAAATAATATAAAATTTTACAATATAATCAAAATGAAGATAGATAATGAATATAGATAATTAATTACCACGAGACGATAGTCATTCGATCCACCATCAATGTGCCCATATTTCCTACAATGCATTTTTGTTGTTGCTATTAAAACTCTAACATTATTTCTCATACAACATTTTTTACAAGGGCAATAAGCTCTACCATCACCCCTTTCACCCTTTTGAATTTTTTTTCCACCTCTAATGTTTTCTTCCATTGATGCAAATTATCCTATAAAGAAAATAATAATTATATTTAACAATTATCTCTCTCAATGGTAGAAAACCCAAGACGTGTTGAACTCAATGGGAGCTCAATAAGCAAAAAGAAAATAAAAGTGGGCTTTTTACAAATTGTGGGCTTTTTAGAAATTGTTTATATTTTTAATAAAATTGTGGGCTTTTTACAAATTGTTTATATTTTTAATAAAATTGTGGGCTTTTTACTCCACCGAGCGCCTGGCTCAGCACCTACACTAATCACCACAGGACCGAGGCGAAGAACCACAAGCTAAACCACAACCAAATCCAAGTCATGAGGGGAGGGGTTGAGCGCATGCGCTAAGTCCCAATTGATTGTATGAGTGTGCATAGCCTTGGGCTCGTAATCGAAACATGTAAAACCTCAACTTGTATATAAACACCAATATCTCTTATATGCCCGGTGAATGTGGGATTATCCCACCGGACACCCTTGCCACCAACCGTCGCAAGAGCGACACTCTGCCACCAACCGTTGCAAGAGTGACACATTTCCACCAACTGTCGCAAGAGCGACACTTTGCCACCAACCATCACAAGAGAGACACATCACCTAACCGTCGCAAGAGCGAAACTTTTCCACCAACCGTCAAAAGAGCGACACTTTGCCACCAACCGTCGCAATAGCAACGCATTCTTATAAATGTCACAAGAGCGACACTTGCCTCTAAACATTGCAATAGGGACACCTTGTCTCTGTAACGTCGCAATAACGACATACTTCAGAAATCTGTCACAATTACGACGCTATTTTGCAAACGTCGCAAGAACGACACTTGCCCCTAAGTGTCGGTATTGTGACACTTGTCTCTAAATGTCGGTATAGCGACGGTTTCGGGCGGGATATGAAAAAGTTGAAAAAATTTGGGGAAATTTCCGACATTTGGTCAAAAGTGTCCGAACCAAGTGTCAGAATTTCCGCCAAATGTACTAGTGGTTGGTTTCAAGGAACTTGATAATGACAGAGTCAGTAGCATTCCTAGAAGGTATGGATTCTATCCAATTGGTAAAATAATCAGTGGCAGTGAGGATCCACTTATGTTGGGCTGATGAAGATGGGTGAATTTACCTAATGAAGTCCAAGCCCCATTGTTGGAAAGGAGCCTCAACACTGATGAGATGTAAAGGTAAAGGTAGGGATTTTCTCTTGCCATTAAAAATTTGACATTTATGGCAAGACATGACAAGTTTCTAAGTATCTGGGAAAAGGGTGGGCCAATAGTAACTAGATCTAAGGATTTTATTTGCTGTAGTCTTCCAATAAAGATTCCCTCCACATTCTCCCTCTTGCAGCTCATGCATGATTTTTCCTGCATCAATCTCAAGCAAAAATTTAAGCAATATCCCAACAACATTCTTCCAATATAAAACCCCATCTAGTATGCAATAATTTAAAGCTTTCTGTTTCAAAAATCTAGCTTTAGTTTTGGATAGAGAAGGAGGGGTATTTAGATAAAGCAGCACATATATGATATCAGCATACCAAGGTGAATTCACAAAATTTTCTTCAATAAATGGAGCTGTAAATTCTTCTGTTTTTTCCAAAATATCAACCATATTCATATCTAGTGCTTGGAAGTTTGATTCAGCCATGAGTTTTGCTAATCCCTTCCCTTTGATTAGTTTGGTAGGCTTGATTTCTAAGTCATATTCTAAAATAACAGCAATCCATTTTCCCCTTTTACCATCAGGGTCTTGACTTAGAATATCCTTGACAACAGTGGGTGGGAAAAAAGCAATGATGTGAGAATGTAAGATGTATACTCTAAAGTCTTTCAATGCTTTTACCAAGGCTAAGGCTTGTTTCTCCATGATGTTATACTTGATTGAAGCATCTCTTAAGGCCCTAGTAAAAAAGGGTATTGGTTTTTCATGCCCCATGTCATTCTTTTGCAGTAACACTGTAGCTATTATATGTTCAGATGCAAAGGAAAAGATATAGAAATATTTGGTGAAATCAAGACTTATGAGAACCGGTGTTTGAGTAAGAGCTTGTTTTACTAGTTCAAATGATTGTTTAGCTTGTATTGTCCATTTAACACCTATCTCTTTCTTCAGCATGTTTGTGATATTTCTTAATAGCTCAGCAAGGTTGGGGATGAACCTCCTTAAAAAATTTATCTTCTCAATGAAAGATTGTAATTCTTTGAGGTTTCTAGGATGGCTGATTTTAAATATGCCATCAATCCTTTTAGGGTCTACTTTGATTCCCTCTTCAGAAATTATGTGGCCAAGAAGCTTTCCTTCTTGGAGACCAAAGAGTGTCTTTTTGGGATTCAAAGATAAGCCATATCTCCTACATTTCTAAAAACAATTTCTTAAATGAATCAAGTGTTCTTCATCAGTTTTAGAGAAAACCGTAATGTCATCAAGGTAGATGATTATAAAATAGCCTATGTCTTCTGAAAAGGCTATGTCCATGGCCCTTTGGAAGGTGCCCCCAACATTCATCAAACCAAATGGAATTTTGACATACATGAATGTACCCCAAGGTGTAGTAAAAGCAGTTTTATGTTGATCACTTGGGAGTAATAATACCTGATTGTAACCTGAGAACCCATCCAACAAGGAAATTATTTTAGACCCAACCACCCTTTGAAGTATGTGATCCATTTTTGGCAAGGGATAGTTATCTTTAAGGGAGGCTCTATTTATATTCCTGAAATCAATGTAGAGCCTAATTTATCTAGTTTTTTTCCTAACAGATACTAAGTTGGAAACCCATTCTGAATACCTGATGGGAACTATGATCCCAGCATCATACATTTTCTTAATTTTTTTCTCAACTAAAGGCAATAAAATAGGGTTTATCCTTCTGAGTTTTTGTTTGAAAGATTTTTTATTTTCCTTAAGAGGAATTTTGTGTTGAATGATGCTGGTATCATATGATTTTAGATCCTTGTATCCCCATGCAAACACATCTTTAAATTCTTTGAAAATTTCTATGTATTGTTATTTGATGTGAGCTGGGAGAGTGCTGGATAGCTTTATCATTTTGGGTTCTGCTAGGCTGCCTATGTTATGTTCTTATATGTTTTTTTCTATAGGCTCCATCCTTGGTTCTTTGTCTACATCATTGAAATCAAAAAGTTGTTCTAATGGTGTAAGACCTCTTGGAATTGTATCATTTTTACATTGTAAAACTTCCAGGTATTTCTGGTCTGTATTGTCAACTATTTCCGCTCTAAAAGGATGTCCAAAATGGTTTATATCAGTAGAAAAGGACAACTCTGTTTCAGGGATTTGTTCTTCATTAAAACAATTTTCCTCATGGCTTGAAGTAGGTGTTGGCATGGCAAAGTCATTCTTTGATTGCAGAAAATCATCTATGTGTTTGTCTCCTTCAAACACTTGCAAATAATCTTCATTGTTAGGTAATGCGGGTCTATTTTTTACCTTTATATCAAATTGCTCATTTGTCTGTGGTATTTGGAAATTACTAGCACTAAAGGCAAGTTCATTTGCTAGATGATTTTGAGCTCTTGGGATGAAAATGAGTTCATATTTTTCAAAGGTTTTTAGGAGATCAAGGGCATAATTTCTATATTCTATGAGTTTTGGGTTTTTGGTTGAATATTCCCCTTTGATATGTCTGATAATTAGCTCAGAATCCCCTTGGACTGATATTTTTTTGGCCCTTAAATCTTTGAGTAAGTGTAGGCCAATGAGGAGGGCTTCATATTCAGCAATGTTATTTGTGCATGGAAAATCCAGTTTATAGGAAAATCCTTTGTTTGTGTTCTGTATCCATACACCAGCCCCTGCACTTAATTTGCTACAAGAGCCATCAAAGTTTATTTTCCAAGGTATTTCAATCTCATTTTCATTTTATTTCTGTTGTTCAAGGTTGTTAAAATCTGGACTATTCTTTTCTTGAGTTGATGGTAATTTTGAATGTTCTGGTAGACTAAATTCTCCTTTGTTTTCCTTTTCTTGTTGGCTGATTTCATCTTCATTATATAAGATAAAGGAATCCAAATTTTAATGGATGGAGTAGATAAGAGAATTGTTTGGTCTATCTATGTTGTTCACCATGTATTTCATGTGGGATTCACTGTATAATCTTCTAGTTTGCTTAAATACTGGGATGGTGGCATAAGACATGTCCATTTGAAGGCTCCCCTATAGTTTGGCTCCCCATGATCTAGATAGAAGCATGCCATACTTAGAGGGAATGTCAACTACTACTATGTCCATTACTAGACTCTTAGCAGGAATTTGTGCCAAGTTGACACACAAATCTTTGATTAGGCCTAAGCATTTGACCCTGCTTGAATCAAAGGAGTATAGGTCTTTGTATGGTTTAGTAATTTCTAAGCCTAGGATTTCCATTACTACTTTGGGAATAAGATTGTGTGAAGCACCTGAGTATAGCATGGCATTATGCAAGATTTTGTCATGTATATTCAGGCTGACATAGAAGGGAGGGACAACCCCTTCTTGGTATTTTCCTTCAACTTCAGGACCAAACAATAACTCTGGTTTATCATCTGTCAAGTTTAAAGTATCAGTGTCACTGCCTATATTCAAAGATTTCAAAACTTGGTTTTTATATACATCCTGAGTTACTAGTTCAGCTAAGGGTATGGTGATTTTGATCTTGGCAATTTCCTCTTCAAGGCTGAAGGAACTATTGTTCTTGACATTTAAATCTGTTTTTTTATTTACAACTCTTTCAGCAATTCTGATTTGTTGAACTTTATTTGGACTGCTATTTGGGACATATTTATTAGGGCCACTAGCAGAAGTACTAGGGAAACTTTGTTCAACACTTTGATGACTGTTTTTATCTTTATTTATATCAGTTTTCTTGGCCATAGTGTTGGTGTTACTAGCTGTCTTTTTAAGCTGATTTTCTGAGGTTTTCTTTACAACAGTACTAGTGTTTTTATCATTAGAAATCTCTGGGCTCCCTTTGCTTCTAAGATTATATTGTTTGTATACCTCCATGATTGCATTTTCAAACCCCAATCCGTAATCTTTAGAATCTTCATGGTTGTTTTCAATTTGTTCTGAAGAGAAGAATCCTTGTTCTTCTTTAGTGAGAAAAACATCTGTCTCACTGTCAGATCCTATCAGGTTTACATGATTTTCTTCCAACCTTTAAACTTCCCTTTCTTCTTCTTGATCAATATAGTTTTGTTGAAAGGGAGGCCTAATCTGTTGGTCATTATCTCTTTGCCTATCTTGATTAGGGTCTCTTCTGAAATTTGTGTTTCTATTTCTGTTTTGGGGGTTATTTTGGTTTTTTCTAGGGGGCACTCTATCATTCAGATTTATCTTTTCAAGCATTTTCTCCATTAATTTCACTAAGTTATCAATTTTATTATCTGATGATGATGTTGATGCCAGTGTATCATCCCTGTATGTAACTCTTTTCTCTACTCTCAACCTAGTTCTTTTCTCAATCAGATTTGCTTCTACACTTAAGGCTCCCCTCTGCATGTCTTCTAAAGTTGAGGGGTCTCCTTCTCTTAGCTGGTAGGCCATTTTAGGATCAAAGCCCTTTGGAAATTTAGCCAAGGCTAAGCCTAATAGAGGTTTCATGTCTGGGGGAAGTGCATTATAAATACTATTTAATCTAGTGCAATAATCTTGGACACCTTCCCCACTGTTTCTTTTGAGATTGGTATATTCTGAAAGGTTTGGAGAGGGTTCTTCCTATCTAATTCATTGGGAAATGGAGTCAAGTAGAAGTTTGTAACAAGTTTGTAGATGAATTAAGGGTATCAAAGGGAAAATCTAACTTGGCTATTGGATCTACAAAGTCTTTCAGGTGAAATGAAATGAACATTAAAGGTTTAGAATGAAAAGTAGAACTAAGGGCAATTAAGAATCCTTAATTATATGTACTTCTCAACAAAGGGACTTAAAACATCATCTAAACATGAAGAAATATTTCATAGATAGGGCTAACCATAAATTCTAGAAATCACACTTTAGTAAATAACAATTTCAAGACAAACTTTCAAAATGAAATCTAGGAGTCGAGGAACTCTCTATTTCATCAAATATTTCACTTTCAAGGATAAGAAAACATTCAAGATTCAAAAATAACTACATTCATAGAAGAGGGAACTCTTATACATCTTTGATTACAGCTATAAAGACCTTTGAAAAAATTATTTAACCAAGAACAAAGGGTATGATCAAAACAGACCTCTTTGGCAGACTGTAAACAATGGTACTTTAAACGAAGACTTCAGAAACAGTTTTCAAGAGGCAGCAAGTAAGCAGGGAAAACCATAAATCATTTTTGAGACCAACTATTTGAACTATTCTTGAAATAAATAACCTTAAGGGTTGAAAAGCAATCAAACTACTCAATAAAACCTTCAGCAGATGAAAACATAAAGACAATGAAGAGTAAACATGTCTAAGGTGCTTCTAGGAGACATTTCTTAGCATAAACTTCTTACTCTACTGCAAGCAAGAAATGATGAAAACAGAATGGAAAACAGGAAAAACATTAACAGATTAGAATACTTCACCAACAAGAAAGCTCAGGGATCCAATGAAAGAGATTTCTCCATCAACAAACAGGTCAAAACATCCACAGGTTCTAGAACATCAAATTTCCTTCAACTTCAACAGAACTATGTATTACTTCAAAGAGTTATCGAATTCCCAACATACAATGAGTTCGAATGCAATATTTATGCTACAAATGAGGAGGTGGAACCATCTAGGGTTCAAAATGTTATTAATAACATAGTAAATGCACTCCTATCCTTAAAAACCATGCAAGGCATAAGGTAGGAATGTATGTCAACTACTTCTCTGTGTAATAAACTGTCTTTACTTCCTGAGGATAAAATAGTTGAAAAGATTGACTTTGAGGCCTTTTTCTGTCTTTACATTAACTGTTCTGACAGTTTAAAATATATTCTTTTGTGTAATAACTGTTTATTTTCCTTTTGAGACATAAGGTAAGCCACAGGTGGTAGTTAGATTTATTAAGGGAATAACTGCTTCTATTTGATGTATTCGAGGCTTTTTCAGGCCTATCTTGCCTTAATTTAATCATCAAAAGTGTGTCTAGGCCTGATCTATTTAGCCTTGGTTTTCCTTTTTAATCTGCTTTAAGGCTTTGATTTTGCCTTAAGTCTTTATAAATCCCCTTTGCTGACTTTTTCTCTTTATATGATTGCTTTAAACCTTTTCTCTATTCCTTTATCTCCTTTCGAACCTTTTTAAACTTCTTTCACCTGTCTTTAACTATGTTCTCTTCTTTTACACTGTGTAGGGTTTCCTTTGGTGCGCCGAAGAGTTTTTTGTTTCAACCAATGTTTATGAAAACACTGATTTAAAACTTTGAATTAAAAATAATCCCATCCCTTTTCGTTTCAAACCCTCAGAGTTATCCTGAGGCCCCAATCTTGACTTCGACTGTGGAATGGCCCCTTGGGCTTGGGGCGCTATCAAACCTACAAAATAAACAAAACAATTAATAAAACCCTACGTTTTTTGTGGTTTACTGCTTTTCAGAGGTTTATGAGGGCGTAAGGAGCAGTGAGGAGGAAGGGAGAGTGCAGGGGAGAGGTTCTGAAGGCAGAACCACGAAAACAATTTTGAATTTTGCATTTTTGGTCATAATGGAGGAAAGGTGGTTTCGTGAAAATGATCCGAATCTTGGGGGGGAGGCCCCCAAGTTCTAAAAAGTTGAAATGGATCTGACAAGATCTGCAAAATTAGAATGCCAGAAAAGAAGAGAGAACACAAAGAAAATAAAACCACAAAGAAACTTGTTTTATTAAAACAAAGAATAATTGTAGAAGCTACATTGTGGTGGACAATCTCTCCTTTTACAAACTGAGGCTTTTTATTTATAGCCTTTTTTGAGTCACAATACCATGTGTAGATACCATAGGCCAATACCATGAGTAGATACCACTTACAATACCATGGGTAAATCCCATGTGTGGATGAATACCATGGGTGGATACATACCATGGGCGAATAAATATCATGGGTGGATGAATACCATGGGTCGATGCCATTTACAATATCATGGGTAAATTCCATGGGTGGATGGATAACATGGGTAGATGACTACCATGGGTTGATGCCATTTTCCATTTGGATCATTCCTTTCTCCTTAAGAAGCAATGGTCCCCATTGCATGAAGTTTCCTCCTGAGAAGCCTTTGTTGAATATGAAGAGCCACTGAAGAGAAGGTTTTTGTGTAGTTAACCCATAATCGTGATGAACGAAGATCCGAGGATAGAGATACCCTGTAATGCTTGTGACCAACTGTGATATTGACAGTGTGTGGCCTAGAAAATGAACTTCGATGAAGTGTGGGTTTGTGGATGAACCAAAACCATGACAAAAAAAGATCCGAGGATAGAGATACCCTGTAATGCTTGTGACCAACTGTTTGACTAACAGTGTGTGGCCTCGCAAATGGACTTCGATGAATTTTTTTTTGTGCGGTTGACCCATAACCGTGATGTTGATTGTTGATGAAGTAGCAGGTGCCTACATAGCTTGGGTGGGAGGGCACGTCTCCAAATAACCCAAGCCGAATGCTGCTATGATGAAACTGATGAATGTGAAGTAGGTGCCTACTAAAGCGGGGTGAGAGGGCACGTCTCTAAAGGGAACTCGCTCTGAATGTTTCTCCAGATTTAAAATGAGCATAACTCGGTCAATATAACTCAGAATATTTATTATAACCTGTTTTGGAAATGGAATGATCATTCTGCATCATCTCATGTGTTTGAAACCACTATCTGGAGACTCTAGACTCTTAGATTTGCGCTGGAACTGTCACGCCATCACAAAATTTCTGAAAAAATAGTTGATTTTAAATCAACAATAACTCCCACATCCGGACTGCGATTCGACCAATTTTTTTTTTTTGAACTTGGGTGATTTTTCAAGAGGAGCACAGATCTATCTCCATTTCTCTGAAATTTTGTATTAAAAACTACAAAAAATGACAGGAGAGCCGCCGTCCATGAATTGTTGTCAGAAAAATTTCTTCAACATTGTTGATTTTGAATCAGCGATATCTCCCTCATCCGAACTCCAATTTGGCCGATTTTTTTTTTGAATTTGAGTATTTTTTCGCAAGGAATCCAGATCTGGTCTTTGTTTTTGCAAATTTTTCACCAAAAGTTTCAGATCTAATTTGAAAACTCGCCGCCCAAAAACATTCATGGATTTTGTTGAAGATTGTTGCAAAACATTGAAACTGAAATATGTTTCAAACCCTCATTCCCATGGAGGCGTAACCTGAATCTGATACCACTGATCCGGATCTTGGGGGAGAGGCCCCCAAGATCTAAAAAGTTGAAATGGATTTGACAAGATCTGCAAAATTAGAATGCCAAAAAAGAAGAGAGAACACAAAGAAAATAAAACCACAAAGAAACTTGTTTTATTAAAACAGAGAATAATTGTAGAAGCTACATTGTGGCCGACAATCTCTCCTTTTACAAACTGAGGCTTGTTATTTATAGCCTTTTTTGAGTCACAATACCATGTGTAGATACCATAGGCCAATACCATGAGTAGATACCAGTTACAATACCATGGGTAAATCCCATGTGTGGATAAATACCATGGGTGGATACATACCATGGGCGAATAAATATCATGGGTGGATGAATACCATGGGTCGATGCCATTTACAATATCATCAGTAAATTCCATGGGTGGATGGATAACATGGGTAGACGAATACCATGGGTTGATACCATTTTCCATTTGGATCAGAAAACCACCCGCAGTTTTCACGTTGCAGATGAGTGGTAAGCGGTAAAGCGAAAATCGAACATGATACGCGTCGTTGATCACCACGTGTCCCTCACGAAACCACCGGTTTTGCATGGATAACGTGCGATTATTTTTTTGGATAAACGGGAGCGAAAGAGCGCACGGACCGTTGGATCTGGGGCTGCAAATCCAACAGTGGAGAGGGTACGCGATGGGGAAAGGTGCGCGGTGGTGTGAGATGATGGAGGCCAGGTGTCGGACGAGAATTGGACGAGTGGCAGGGTAGTGGATGGTGGGGCTGAGGGGTGACGTCGTCTGTTTTTTCGTTGAGCGTGCTGGGTTGATCGGCGGGGTTAAATGAGGGTCGTTGGATCAGCAATAGATCAACGGTCGAGATCTATTGTGGGGGGACCGGGGGGTACGAAGGGAAAAATTCAGCCTGTGCCCCCGTAAAAAACCTCAGTCGTTAGATCTGATATCTCCATAGTCAAAAGGGTTAACTACGAGGGCACCAAAGGTTTGACTTGCGGATTAAAAAGTGCCCGCGGGTGAAATGGAAAGGTTGGCGACGAAAAAGGGAGGGCAGAGTTGAATGAGGGATGTTGGATCTCGAAGATCCACTGTTGAGAATGATCCGGGAGATGAATGGATGGGAGGATGGCTGAGGGGGGCGAGAGAAATGGTGGCCATTGGATCTCAAAGATCCACGGTTGAGAATGCATCGGAGAAAGGTTATGGAGCGGGGCATAATGACCGTCGGATCGGGTCTTTCAATGGTTGAGATTGTTTTAGGAAAATAAAACAATGGCATGGGGTGAGAAAAAGAAAGGGGCTAGAAGCAAAGGTGGGGGTGTGGTCTCTTGGTTAAAAGAAGGACCAAGGGTAAAAAATAAAAAGTGCTAAGGGCTTAATAATTAGCCCATGGTCGGGCCCTCGGGTCACATGGAGAAAGGGGCTAGGGCTCAAGCCCAAAGGGGCTTTAAAGCCCAATTTTATAAAAAAGGTGGACAGAGGCTAAAACCAAGGTTTTTTGGCCTTTTTTGAAGTTCCAACAGCCTTTAAAAAGATGGTTTTCGGGCTTTTTCCATATGAGCAAAGGGGGCGGAGGATCTAAGCCCTCAAGGGCTTAGGGCCTATTTATAAAATGGGTCGAAAATAGGCTTAAAGGAGGGTTTTTAGGCCTTTTTCAAGGTTTCTGATAGGTAAAGAGGGGTGTTTTAAACCATAAAAAGGGATTTTTTACAGATTTAAAGGGTTTTTGATGATTTTAAAAGGGGGTTTTAGGGAAAATGGAGGATAATGAAGAGGAAAAAAGGACTTTTAGCAGGGAAAAATGACTGTTTGGATAAGTGAAAATGAGTGAAAATGGGCAGATATAGCCTGAAAACAGCTTCTTTTTGAGATGGTAGGATAACTTAGAGGATTTAAGTGAAAATATTCAGTGAATTGATAGGCTTAGGATAATGAAGGCTATGTGATTTCTAGAACTCACAATGTTTCTGCAATATTGTTTCTAGAAATCTGGGATTGTCAAATTTAGTCATCTTTGGATAAAGTCAAAATTATGGATGACTAACAGTGGCTCCATTTGGGGAGGACAGTTGTCATTTTAGCTGTCTAGAAACTCAGTTTATAAATCTTTGGCTTTTAGTATACCAGTGCCTCATCCATTTGGAATATTTCTTCTTTTCTTGCTGATCTTTCTCTGAAAAGGACAACTTTTATTAATCTGCAACATGCAATTTCTTCAAAACAACATCTCTACCTACCCAATCTTACTTTGTCCTAGCATTTTTTCTTCCTTTTTGAGTGCACTTAAACTAGCAAACTCTTTGACATTTTATTTTTGAAAACAGAAATAAACTATCTAATCCTATCCTTATTTCTTCCAAGAGTCCAGATTGAACTGTTGAACTCTTTATTTTTCTACCTAAGCTACTATCTGTCAAGATTAAGCTGTTCGACAGATTTTATTCTCTATTTCTAAAATAGGAAATTTAAACATAGTCAAATCAGAATTAGACTGTCTAATTTGCTATGGTGTCTATGGTTGTATGTACAAGCTGCACATAGAATTTATTTGCAAAAAAATAAAACAAAATTGTGAAGGCTTAAGATCTGAAAATTATAAACATCCTTCTATTCCTTTTCTAGCTCTGGTTTTGATCTATTTACAACTATCTTTTTCCTTTTCTTGGTTCAGATTTTGAGCTTGTTAGAACCATTTCCTTCCTATCCTAATCTATTCTACTTATAAGCCAAGTCTGAAAAAATCTTATCAATCTGTGCTTCTACTAACTTATCAACATAAATTTAAAGTATGTTCAGCCATGATTAGGCTAGATGGCTGAACAATATATCAATTTTTTAATCAGTAGTGGCACTTAGATTTGCTCACTTTCAGAAAATTCTCTTTTTTGGGTATGGGGCTGTACCTTTTTTGAATCTGCCCTCTTTTCTTTTTCTATTATTTTTGTGTTTTTATTTTTATAAATTGAAAAGCAATGTTATCTACAGTGAAAAATAAAAGTTTTGAAATTTAGGATTCTTGACAGAAATAGTGCTTGAGCATCCTGCCATTGACAGGACCTCCAAATAGTTCTTCTCCATTCAGCTGTTGCAGAAGAAATGCATTATGACCCTTGATAGAATGAATAATGTAGGGTCATTCCTACAGATTTTCAAATTTTCCATGTTTTCCATTTTCTTCCCTTCTAGAATCCCACTTTAGAACTACATTTCCAACTTGGAAATCATTTTCTTTAGTCCTCTTGTCAAATAACTTCTTGATGCTTTCTTGGACTGTTTGTGTTCTCTTATATACTTCCTCTCTGGACTGCTGTAAATGGATGGTCTAACTGGTCCTTCTCTTCATATCATTTTCCTTAGATTGTACTTCTTGGAGGAGTTTCATGACTAGAACTCCTAAAGATGTTGGGAAGACTGCATCCATGCCATAAACCAGTTGATAGGGGGACATATTTATTGAATTTTTGGTGGTTAATATATCAGCCCATAAAGCATGAATAAGCTTACTATGCCATGATTTCTGATTTTGTTCCAACAATTTTTTGATAATATTGACAAGGATTTTGTTGGAGGATTCAGCTAATCCATTTCCTTGAGGATAGTAGGCAGTGGAATGACCCAAGGTAATATGATACTTATGGCAGAAGTCAATCATTCTTTTAGATTTGAAGGCAACAACATTGTCAGTGATGATTTTTCTAGGACAACCAAATCTGGATAGTATGTTGGTTTCAAGGAACTTGATAATGACAGAGTCAGTAGCATTCCTAGAAGGTATGGCTTCTATCCAATTGGTAAAATAATTAGTGGCAGTGAGGATCCACTTATGTTGGGCTGATGAAGATGGTGAATTTCCCCAATGAAGTCCAAGCCCCATTTTTGGAAAGGAGCCTCAACACTGATGGGATGTAAAGGTAAAGGTAGGAGTTTTATTTTGCAATAAAAAATTTGACATTTATGGCAAGACATGAAAAGTTTATGAGTATCTGGGAAAAGGGTGGGCAAATAGTAATCAGATCTGAGGATTTTATTTGCTTTAGTCTTCCAGTAAAGATGTCCTCCACATTCTCCCTCATGCAGCTCATGCATGATTTTTCCTGCATCAATCTCAAGCAAACATTTAAGAAATATCCCAACAACATTCTTCCAATATAAAACCCCATCTAGTATGCAATAATTTAAAGCTTTTTGTTTCAAAAATATAGCTTTAATTTTGGGCAGAGGAGGGGTATTCATATAAAGCAACACATATATGATATCAGCATACGAAGGTGAATTCACAAAAGTTTCTTCAATAAATGGAGCTGTAAATTCTTCTTTTTTTTCTAAAAAATCAACCATATTCATATCTAGTGCTTGGAAGTTTGATTCAGCCATGGGTTTTTCTAATCCCTGCCCTTTGATTAGTTTGGTAGGCCTGATTTATAAGTCATATTATAAAATAAAAACAATCCATTTTCCCCTTTTACCATCAGGGTCTTGACTTAGAATATTCTTGACAACAATGTGTGGGACAAAAAAAATGATGTGAGAATGTAGGATGTATACTCTAAAGTCTTTCAATGCTTTTACCAAGGCTAAGGCTTGTTTCTCCATGATGTTATACTTGAGTGGAGCATCTCTTAAGGCCCTACTAAAAAAGGATATTGGTTTTTCATGCCCCATGTCATTCTTTTGCAGTAACACTGCAGCTATTGTATGTACAGATGCAAAGGAAAAGATATATAAATCTTTGGTGAAATCAAGACTTATGAGAACTAGTGTTTGAGTAAGAGCTTGTTTTACTAGTTCAAATGATTGTTTAGCTTGTATTTTCAATTTAACAACTATAACTTTCTTCAACATGTTTGTGATATTTCTTAATAGCTCAGCAAGGTTGGGGATGAACCTCCTTAAAATTTTTATCTTCCCAATGAAATATTGTAATTCTTTGAGGTTTCTAGGATGGCTGATTTTCAATATGCCATAAATCCTTTTAGGGTCTACTTTGATTCCCTTTTTAGAAATTATGTTGCCAAGAAGCTTTCCTTCTTGGAGACCAAAGAGTGTCTTTTTGGGATTCAAAGATAAGCCATATCTCCTACATTTCTCAAAAACGTTTCTTAAATGAATCAAGTGTTCTTCATCAGTTTTAGAGAAAATAGTAATGTCATCAAGGTAGATGATTATAAAATAGCCTATGTCTTCTGAAAAGGCTATGTCCATGGCCCTTTGGAAGATGGCCCCAACATTCATCAAACCAACTGGCATTTTGACATACATGAATGTACCCCAAGGTGTAGTAAAAGCAATTTTATGTTGATCACTTAGGAGTAATAATACCTGATTGTAACCCGAGAACCCATCCAACAGTGAAATTACTTTAGACCCAACCACCCCTTGAAGTATGTGATCCATTTTTGGCAAGGGATAGTTATCTTTAAGGGAGGCTCTATTTAGATTCCTGAAATCAATGTTGAGCCTAATTTCTCCAGTCTTTTTCCTAACAGATACTAAGTTGGAAACCCATTCTGAATACCTGATGGGAACTATGATCCCAACATCATACATTTTCTTAATTCTTTTCTCAACTAAAGGCAATAAAATAGGGTTTATCCTTTCGAGTTTTTTTTTGAAAGGTTTTTTATTTTCCTTCAGAGGAATTTTGTGTTGAATGATGATGGTATCATATGATTTTAGATCCTTTTATCCCCATGCAAACACATCTTTAAATTCTTTGAAAAGTTCTATGTATTGCTGTTTGATGTGAGCTGAGAGAGTGCTGGATAGATTTATCTTTTTGGCTTCTACTAGGCTTCCTATGTTATGTTCTTCTATGTTTGTTTCTATAGGCTCCATCCTTGGTTCTTTGGCTACATCATTGAAATCAAAAATCTGTTCTAATGGTGTAAGACCTCTCGGAATTGTATCATTTTTACATTGTAAAACTTCCACGTATTTCTGGTTTGTATTGTCAACTATTTCTGCTCTAAAAGGATGTCCAAAATGGTTTATATCAGCAGAAAAGGACAACTCTGTTTCAGGGATTTGTTCTTCATTAAAACAATTTTCCTCATGGCTTGAAGTAGGTGTTGGTATGGCAAAGCCATTCTTTGATTACATAAAATCATCTATGTGTTTGTCTCCTTCAAATACTTGCCAATAATCTTCATTGTCAGGTATTGCAGGTCTCTTTTTACCTTTATATCAGATTGTTCATTTGTCAGTGGTATTTGACAATTACTAGAAGCAAAGGCAAGTTCATTTGCTAGATGATTTTGAGCTCTTGGGATGAAAATGAATTCATATTTTTCAAAGGTTTTTAGGAGATCAAGGGCGACATTTCTATATTCTCTGAGTTTGGGTTTTTGGTTGAATATTCCCCTTTGATCTGTCTTATAATTAGCTTAGAATCCCCTTAGACTGATATTTTTTTGGCCCTTAAATCTTTGACTAAGTGTAGGCCAATAAGGAGGGCTTCATATTCAGCAATGTTATTTGTCCATGGAAAATCCACTTTATAGGAAAATCTTTTGTTTGTGTTCTCTATCCATACACCAACCCTTGCACTTAATTTGCTACAAGAGCCATCAAAGTTTATTTTCTAAGGTATTTCAATCTCATTTTCATTTTCTTTCTGCTGTTCAAGGCAACTAAAATATGGACTGTTATTTTCTTGAGTTGATGGCAGATTTGACTATTCTGGTAGACTAAATTCTCCTTTGTTTTCCTTTTCTTGTTGGCTGATTTCATCTTCATTATATAAGATAAAGGAATCCAAATTTGAATGAATGGAGTAGATAGGAGAATTGTTTGGTCTATCTATGTTTCTCACCATGTATTTCATGTGGGATTCCCTACATAATCTTCTAGATTGCTTAAATACTTGAATAGTGGCATAAGACATGTCCATCTGAAGGCTTCCTTGTAGGCTGGCTCCCCATGATCTATATAGAAGCATGCCATACTTAGGGGGAATGTTAGCTACTACTATGTCCATTACTAGACTCTTAGCAGGAATGTGTGCCAAGTTGACACACAAATATTTGATTAGGCCTAAGCATCTGACCTTCTTGAATCAAAGGAGTATAGGTCTTTGTATGGTTTAGTAATTTCTAAGCCTATGATTTCCATTACTACTTTGGGAATAAGATTGTGTGAAGCACCTGAGTCTAGCATGGCATTATGAAAGATTTTTTCATGTATATTCAGGCTGACATAGAAGGGAGGGACAACCCCTTCTTGGTATTTTCCTTCAACTTCAGGACCAAACAATAACTCTGGTTTATCATCTGTCAAGTTTAAATTATCAGTGTCACTGACTATATTCAAAGCTTTCAAAACTTGGTTTTTATATAAATCCTGAGTTAGTAGTTTAACGAAGGTTATGGTGATTTTGATCTTGGCAATTTCCCCTTCAAGGCTAAAAGAACTAGTGTTCTTGACATATTTACATCTGTTTTGTCATTTACAACTCTTTCATCAATTCTGATTTGTTGAACTTTATTTGGACTGCTATTTGGGACAGATTTATTAGGGCCACTAGCAGAAGTACTAGGGCAGCTTTGTTCAACACTTGCTGACTGTTTTTGTCTTTATTTATATCAGTTTTCATGGCCACAGTGTTGGTGTTACTGGTTGTCTTGTTAGGCTGATTTTCTGAAGTTTTCTTTACATCAATACTAGTGTTTTTGTCATTAGAAATCTCTAGGCTCCCTTTTCTTCTAAGATTATATTGTTTGTGTACCTCCATGATTGCATTTTCAAACCCCAATCTGTAATCTTTAGAATCTTCATGGTTGTTTTCAATTTGTTCTGAAGAAAAGAATCCTTGTTCTTCTTCAGTGAGAAAAACATTTGTCTCACTGTCAGATCCTATCAGGTTTACATGATTTTCTTCCAACCTTTAAAATTCCCTTTCTTCTTCTTGATCAATATAGTTTTATTGAAAGGGAGGCCTAATCTGTTGGTCATTATCTCTTTGCCTATCTTGATTAGGGTCTCTTCTGAAATTTGTGTTTCTATTTCTGTTTTGGGGGTTATTTTGGTTTTCTCTAGGGGGCACTCTATCATTCAGATTTATCTTTTCAAGCATTTTCTCCATTAAATTCACTAAGTTATCAATTTTAGTATCTGATGATGAGATTGATGCCATTGTATCATCCCTGTATGTAACTCTTTTCTCTGCTCTCAACCTAGCTCTTTTCTCAATCAAATTTTCTTCTACACTTACGGCTCCCCTCTGCATGTCTTCTAAAGTTGAGGGGTCTCTTTCTCTTAGCTGGTAGGCCATTTCAGGATCAAAGCCCTCTCGAAATTTAGCCAAGGCTAAGCCTAGTGGAGGTTTCATGTCTGGGAGAAGTGCATTATAAACACTATTGAATCTAGTGCAATAATCTTGGACACCTTCCTCACTGTTTCTTTTGAGATTGGTATATTCTGAAAGGATTTGGAGATGGTTCTTCCTAATTTCCCATTTTTTTATGAATGTTTGATATAAAGAAGTGAGATCATTTATGATGTGAGGAGTTAAGCCCTTAAACCATTTCTTGGCTTCTCCTCCTAAACTTTGAGCAAAAATTCTCATCTTAATGGTCTCTTCTTCTATTTCCATATAATCAAAAGCATAATTCATTTTATCTACATATTGTTGGGTAGTAGTAGGTTCATTTCCAGTGAAATGGGGAATTTTGGATTGGTAATAATTGGGTAGGGGAACTAGAGGTTGTGGTAACACAAGTGGAGCATACCATGCTGCCATGATAGGGAATAATGGGGGATTTACAAGAGCTAGATTTACAAGAGGGAAAGTGGGCTGAAATGGAGTATTTTGAACAGTGGATGTGTGTACAGGAGTGGAAGAAACACTTGGACCAGCAAAATGATGATGAGCAGACTTGTTATGGAAGGAGCTGAAATGATGAATAAGCTAAGAATCAGGTGGAGTAGAAGGTGAAGCTTCTCTTCTAAAGCTCTGTTGTAAATCTGTGGTTTCAAAGTCAGCTTGGTTTAAATCACTTTAAGACTTATTTCTAAATAGGTTCTTTGTGTAACGTAAGTCAAAGTGAGGATCTTCAAAGACTGTAATATTTTCAGAGACAAATCTTGTTCTTAGGATAGTCCTATCAGTAGTTGGTTTTCCTGATCTAGAAGTTTGCCACAAAAACCTTTCTGGATTGTCAACTATGGTAGGGGGATTAGGATCTGGATGGGATCTAGTGTTGATCCTATGTGAAGCCAGATTTCAGTTTCTAAAATTTAGAGAGGTTTGAAGTTTTTAGGACTGTTTTTTCAAAAAATTTCCTCTCATAGTGATTTCTATAATAGGGAACTAGGTTTCTAAAGTTCCTCAAGGCTGGTTAACATAGTCCTAAGGAAATCTGGAGGACTAGTTAGTTAATAGGCCTACTGGGGCTACTGGAGTTGCCAGGTGGAAATTTTTAGCATTTCTGAAAACACCAATGGTTTAATTGAAAACAAATCTAAAATTTTTTGGGTTTTTTTGAGTTTTTTCTAGTTCTATGGTTTTTGAGAGTGTCCTATACCTGATTCAACACTTAGCTAAGGTGGTGAAACAAATAGAGTCTACTCTATGGCTTATCAGCTGATTTCTCCAAGGTTTGATAAGATTCTCTTAGAATCCTAAGGGTTACTTAGATTGCCACTAATTCAGACAGATCCTATCATGATTACCATTATGCTGGTAGTGCTTGAAGAAAGCTACAGTTCACTTGAATGGATACTGAGTTTCTTTTTTAGGGACTTTTACTAAAAAAGGTCCCACCTTGATCGCCAGAATGTTGGGGTCCTGTGATTTGGCCGATTGGAAAACCAATGACAAGGCAACATATAAACCAATCTTTAGAGCTCTAGGAATGACAAGGCAACATATAAACCAGTCTTTAGAGCTCTAGGATCTAGCCCTCTTAGTCTCAGAGAGAGATCTCTCAATTGTTTGCAAAGATATGACTTGTTTGCTTGTAAAATGTTGATTTTAGGCTAGCTATTAAGCATGAGTTTGTTTGATTGATTGGTGGGACATGATGATCTAGGCAGCATATATAGGAAAGGGAAATCTCTAAGTCATTGGGCAATGGAGTCAAATGGAAGTTTGTAACAAGTTTGTAAATGAATCAGGGGTATCAGAGGGAAAATCTAACTTGGTTATTAGATCTACAAAGTCTTTCAGGTGAAATGAAATGGACATTAAAGGTTTAGAATGAAAAGAAGGACTAAGGGCAATTAAGAATCCTTAATTATATGTACTTCTCAACAAAGGGACTTAAAACATCATTTGAAAATGAAGAAGTATTTCATAGACAGGGCTAACCATGAATTCTACAAATCACACTTCAGTAAATAACAATTTCAAGACAAAATTATCAAATGAAATCTAGGAGTCGAGGAACACTCTAATTCATCCAAAGATTTCACTTTCAAGGATAAGAAAACATTCAAGATTCACAAATAACTGCATTCATAGAAGAGGGAACTCCTAGACATCTTTGATTACAGCTATAAAAAACTTCAAAACAATTATTTAAGTAAGAACAAAGGGTATGATCAAAACAGACCTCTTTGGAAGACTGTAAACAATGGTACTTTAAAGGGAGACTTCAAAAAAAGTTTTCAAGTGGCATCAAGTAAGCAGGGAAAACCATAAATCATTCTTAAGACCAACTATTTGAAATATTTCTGAAATAAACAAGCTTAAGGGTTGAAATGTAGTCAAACTACTCAATAAAACCTTCAGCATATGAAAACATAAAGACAGTGAAGAGTAAATAGGTTGAAGGTGCTTCTAGGAGACATTTCTTAGCCTAAAATTTTTACTCTACTGCAAGCAAGAAATGATGAAAAAAGAATGGAAAACAGGAAAAACATTAACAGATTAGAATAATTCACCAACGACCAAGCTCAGGGATCCAATGATAGAGCTTTCTCCATCAAAAAACAGGTCAAAACATCCACAGGTTCCAGAACATCAAATTTCTTTCAAGTTCAGCAAAACTATGTATTACTTCAAAGAGTTATCAAATGCCCAACATACAATGAGTTCGAATGCAGTATTTATGCTGCAAATGAGGGGGTGGAACCATCTAGGGTTCAAAATTTTATTAATGACATAGTAAATGCACTCCTAGCCTTAAAAACCATGCAAGGCATAAGGTAGGAATGTCTCTCAACTACTTCTCTGTGTAATAAATCTGTCTTTACTTCCTGAGGATGAAATAGTTGAAAAGATTGACTTTGAGGCCTTTTTCTGTCTTTACATTAACTGTTCTGACAGTTCATAATATCTTCTTTAGTGTAATAACTGTCAATTTTCCCCTTGGGATAGAAATCAGGACCGGAGATGAAAATAGAAAGGGCAAAGGGCTTAAGAATTAGCCCATGGTCGGGCCCTCGGGTCACATGGAGAAAGGGGCTGGGGCTCAAGCCCAAAGGGGCTTGAAAGCCCAATTTTATAAAAAGGCAGACAGAGGCTAAAACCAAGGTTTTTTGGCCTTTTAAAGGCTTCCGATAAGGGGAAATAGGGTTTTTTAGAAGAAATGAAGAATTAGTGAAGGAAAAAAGGGGTTTTTAGAGGGAAATGAAGGGTTAATGAAGGGAAATGGACTTTTCAGAAGGGGAAAAGGACTTGTTAGGATAGGATCAAATGAGTGAAAATTGGCAGAGGATGGAGGTGAAAAATGGGAGATATAGCCTGAAAACAACTTCTTTTTGATATGGTAGGATAACTTGGAGGATTTAAGTGAAATTATTCAGTGAATTGATAGACTTACGATAATGAAGGCTGTGAGATTTCTAGAAATCACAATGTTTCTGCAATATTGTTTGTAGAAATCCGGATTTGTCAAATTTAGTCATCTTTGGATAAAGTAAAAATTATGGATGACTAACAGTGGCTCCACTTGGGGAGGACAACTGTCTTTTTAGGTGTCCAAAACCTTCAGTTTATCAATCTCTGGATTTCAGCAGACCAGTGCCTCATCCATTGGGCAGAACCTCTTTTCTTTCTGATTTTTCTCTGAAAAAAACAACTTTTATCAATCTGCAACATGTAATCTCTTTTAAAATATCATCTCTACCTACCCAAAACTACTTGTCCTAGCATTTTCTCTTCTTCCTTTGGGTGCATTTGAACTAGCAAAATCTTTGACATTTTATTTTTGAAAACAGAAATAAACTATCTAATCCTATCCTTACTTCTTCCAAGAGTCCAGATTAAACTGTTGAACTCTTTATTTTTCTACCTAAGCTACTATTTTTCAAGATTAAGCTGTTTGACAAATTTTATTCTCTAATTCTAAAACAAGAAATTTAAACATAGTCAAATCAGGATTAGACTGTCTAATTTGCTATGGTGTCTATGGCTATATGTACAAGCTGCACATAGACTTTATTTGCAGAAAAATAAAAAAAAATTGTGAAGGCTTAAGATCTGAAAATTATAAACATCCTTCTATTCTTTTCCCAGCTCTGGTTTTGATCTATTTAGAGCTATCTTTTTCCTTTTCTTGGTTGAGATTTTGAGCTTGTTAGAACCATTTCCTTTCTATCCTAATCTATTCTACTGATAAGCCAAGTCTAAAAAAATCTTATCAATCTGTGCTTCTACTAACTTATCAACATAAATTTAAAGTATGTTCAGCCATGATTAGGCTACATGACTGAACAATATATCATTTTTTAATCAACAGTGGCACTTAGATTTGCTCACTTTCAGAAAATTCTCTTTTTGGGTATGGGGTTGTACCTATTTTGAATCTGCCCTCTTTTCCTTCTGTTTTTTTTTATTGTTTTTGTATTTTTCATGATTTCTTTTCAACTAGGTTATGTATAATGAATAAAAAATTTGAATTCAGGACTCTTGACAAAAGTAGTGCTTGAGCATCTTGCCATTGACAGGACCTCCAAATAAATCTTCTCCATTCAACTCTTGCAGAAGGAATGCATTGTGACCCCTGATAGAATGAATAATGTAGGGACCTTTCCACATATTTTCAAATTTTCCATGTTTTCCCTTTTCTTCCCTTCTAGAATCCCACTTTAGAACTACATTTTCAACTTGGAAATAATTTTCTTTAGTCCTCTTGTAAAATAACTTCTTGATACTCTCTTGGACTGTTTGTGTTCTCTTGTACACTTCCTCTCTTGACTGCTGTAAATGAATGGTCTGATTTTTCCTTCTCTGCATATCATTCTCTTCAGTTTGTACTTCTTGAAGGAGTTTTATGACAGAAAATCCTAAAGATGTAGGGAAGACTGCATCCATGCCATAAACTAGTTGATAGGGGGACATATTTATTGAATTTTTGGTGGTTAATATATCAGCCCATAAAGCATGAATAAGCTTACTATGCCATGATTTCTGATTCCGCTCCAACAATTTTTTGATAATATTGACAAGGATTTTGTTGGAGGATTCAACTAATCCATTTTCTTGAGGATAGTAGGCAGTGGAATGACTGAAGGTAATATGATACTTATGGTAGAAGTCAATCATTATTTTATATTTGAAGGCAACAACATTGTCTGTGATAATTTTTCTAGGACAACCAAATCTAGATAGTATGTTGGTTTTAAGAAACTTGATAATGACAAAGTCAATAGCATTCCTAGAAGGTATGGCTTCTATCCACTTGGTAAAATAATCAGTGGAAGTGAGGATCCATTTATGTTGGGCTGATGAAGATGGGTGAATTTCCCCAATGAAGTCCAAACCCCATTGTTGGAAAGGAGCCTCAACACTGATGGGATGTAAGGGTAAAGGTAGAATTTTCCTTTTGCCATAAAAAAATTGACACTTATGGAAAGACATGACAAGTTTCTGAGTATCTGGGAAAAGGGTGGGCCAATAGTAACCAGATCTGAGGATTTTATTTACTATAGTCTTCCAGTACAGATTTCCTCCACATTCTCCCTCATGCAACTCATGCATGATTTTTCTAGCATCAATCTCAAGCAAACATTTAAGAAATATTCCAACAACATTCTTCCAATATAAAACCCCATCTAATATGCAATAATTTAAAGCCTTCTGCTTTAAAAATATAGCTTTAGTTTTAGACAGAGAAGGAGGGGTATTCAGATAAAGTAGCACATATATGATATCAGCATATCAAGGTGAATTCACAAAATTTTCTACAATAAATGGAGCTGCGAATTCTTCTGTTTCTTCCAAAACATCAACCATATTCATATCTAGTGCTTGGAAATTTGACTCAGCCATGAGTTTTGCTAATCCTTGCCCTTTGATTAGTTTGGTAGGCCTGATTTCTAAGTCATATTATAAAATAACAACAATCCATTTTTCCCTTTTACCATCAGGGTCTTGACTTAGAATATCTTTGACAACAGTATGTGGGACAAAAGAAATGATGCGAGAATGTAAGATGTATACTCTAAAGTCTTTCAATGCTTTTACCAAGGCTAAGGCTTGTTTCTCCATGATGTTATACTTGAGTGGAGCATCTCTTAAGGCCCTACTAAAAAAGGATATTGGTTGTTCATGCCCCATGTTATTATTTTATAGTAACACTGCAGCTATTGTATGTTCAGATGCAAATGAAAAGATATAAAAATCTTTGGTGAAATCAGGACTTATGAGAACCGGTGTTTGAGTAAGAGCTTGTTTCACTAGTTCAAATGATTGTTTAGCTTGTATTGTCCATTTAACACCTATTTCTTTCTTAAGCATGTTTGTGATATTTCTTAATAACTCAGCAAGGTTGGGGATGAATCTCCTTAAAAAATTTATCTTCGCAATAAAGGATTGCAATTATTTGAGGTTTCTAGGATGGCTGATTTTCAATATGCCATCAATCCTTTTAGGGTCTAATTTGATTCCCTCTTCAAAAATTATGTGGCCAAGAAGCTTCCCTTCCTGGAGACCAAAGAGTGCCTTTTTGGGATTCAAAGATAAGCCATATTTCCTACAGTTCTCAAAATTTTTTCTTAAATGAATTAAGTGTTCATTAGTTTTGGAGAAAACAATAATTTCATCAAGGTAAATGATTATAAAATAGCCTATGTCTTCTAAAAAGGCTATATCCATGGTCCTTTGGAAGGTGGCCCTTGCATTCATTAAACCAAATGGAATTTTGACATACATGAATGTACCCCAAGGTGTAGTAAAATTAGTTTTATGTTGGTCACTTGGGAGTACTAAAACTTGATTGTAACCTGAGAACCCATCCAACAGTGAAATTCTTTTAGACCTAACCACCCTTTGAGGTATATGATCCATTTTTGGAAAGGGATAGTTATCTTTAAGGAAGGCTCTATTTAGATTTCTGAAATCAATGCAGAGCCTAATCTCCCTCGTCTTATTCGTACAGATACTAAGTTGGAAACCCATTCTAAATACCTGAGGGTAACTATGATCCCAGCATCATACATTTTCTTAATTTCTTTCTCAACTAAAGGCAATAAAATAGGGTTTATCCTTCTGAGTTTTTTTTTGAAAGGTTTCTGATTTTCCTTAAGAGGAATTTTGTGTTGAATGATGCTGGTATCATATGATTTTAGATCCTTGTATCCCCATGCAAACACATCTTTAAATTATTTGAAAAGTTCTATGTATTGCTGTTTGATATGAGTTGGGAGAGTGCTGGATAGCTTTATCATTTTGGGTTCTTCTAGGCTGCCTATGTTATGTTCTTCTATGTTTGTTTCTATAGGCTCCATCCTTGGTTCTTTGGCTACATCATTGAAATCAAAAAGATGTTCTAATGGTGTAAGAACTCTTGGAATTGTATCATTTTTACATTGTAAAACTTCCAGGTCTTTCTGGTCTGTATTGTCAACTATTTCTACTCTAAAAGGATGTTCAAAATGGTTTATATCAGCAGAAAAGGACAACTCTATTTCAGGGATTTGTTCTTCATTAAAACAGTTTTCCTCATGGCTTGAAGTAGGTGTTGGTATGGCAAAGTCATTCTTTGATTGCAGAAAATCATCTATGTGTTTGTATCCCTCAAACACTTGCCAATAATCTTCATTGTTAGGTATTGCAGGCTTGTTTTTTACCTTTATATCAGATTGTTCATTTGTCTGTGGTATTTGGAAATTACTAGCAGCAAAGGAAAGTTCATTTGCTAGATGATTTTGAGCTCTTGGGATGAAAATGAGTTCATATTTTTTAAAGGTTTTTAGGAGATCAAGGGCAACATTTCTATATTCTCTGAGTTTTGGGTTTTTGGTTGAATATTCCCCTTTGATTTGTCTGATAATTAGCTCATAATCCCCTTGGAATGATATTATTTTGGCTCCTAAATCATTGAGTAAGTGTAGGCCAATAAGGAGGGCTTCATATTCATCAATGTTATTTGTGCATGGAAAATCTAGTTTATAGGAAAATCCTTTGTTTGTGTTCTATATCCATACACCAACCCCTGCACTTAATTTTCTACAAGAGCCATCAAAGTTTATTTTCCAAGATATTTCAATCTCACTTTCATTTTCTTTCTGCTGTTCAAGGATGCTAAAGTCTGAACTATTCTTTTCTTGAGTTGATGGCAGATTTGACTGTTCCGGTAGACTAAATTCTCCTTTGTTTTCCTTTTCTTGTTGGCTGATTTCATCTTCATTATATAAGATAAAGGAATCCAAATTTGAATGGATGGAGTAGATAGGAGAATTGTTTAGTCTATTTATGTTTCTCACCATGTATTTCATGTGGGATTCCTTGTATAGTCTTCTAGTTTGGTTAAATACTGGGATGGTGGCATAAGACATGTCCATTTGAAGGCTCCCCTATAGTTTGGCTCCCCATGATCTAGATAGAAGCATGCCATACTTAGGGGGAATGTCAGCTACTACTATGTCCATTACTAGACTCTTAGCAGGAATTTGTGCCAAGTTGACACAAAAATCTTTGATTAGGCCTAAGCATTTGACCCTGCTTGAATCAAAGGAGTATAGGTCTTTGTATGGTTTAGTAATTTCTAAGCCTAGGCTTTCCATTACTACTTTGGGCATAAGATTGTGTGAAGCACTTGAGTCTAGCATGGCATTATGCAAGATTTTTTCATGTATATTCAGGCTAACATAGAAGGGAGGGACAACCCCTTCTTGGTATTTTCATTCAAATTTAGGACCAAAAAAGAAATCTGGTTTATCATCTGTCAAGTTTAAAGTATCAGTGTCACTGCCTATATTCAAAGCTTTCAAAACTTGGTTTTTATATACATCCTGAGTTACTAGTTCAGCTAAGGGTATGGTGATTTTAATCTTGGAAATTTCCCATTCAAGGCTGAAAAGAACTATTGTTCTTGACATATTTACATCTATTTTTTCATTTACAACTCTTTCAGCAGTTCTGATTTGATGAACTTTATTTGGATTGCAATTTGGGACAGATTTGTTAGGGCCACTATAAGAAGTACTAGGGAAACTTTGTTCAACACTTTTCTGACTATTTTTGTCTTTATTTATCTATCATTTTTCTTGGTCATAGTGTTGGTGTTACTGGCTGTCTTTTTAGGATGATTTTCTGAAGTTTTCTTAACAATAGTACTAGTGTTTTTGTCATTAGAAATTTATGGGCTCCCTTTGCTTCTAAGATTATATTGTTTGTGTACCTCCATGATCGCATTTTAAAACCCCAATCTGTAATCTTGAGAATCTTCACGGTTGTTTTCAATTTTTTTTGAAGAGAAGAATCCTTGTTCTTCTTCAGTGAGAAAAACATCCGTCTCACTGTCAGATCCTATCAGATTCACATGATTTTCTTCCAACCTTTCAACTTCCCTTTCTTCTTCTTGATCAATATAATTTTGTTGAAAGGGAGGCCTAATCTGTTGGTCATTATCTCTTTGCCTATCTTGATTAGGGTCTCTTCTGAAATTTGTATTTCTATTTCTATTTTGGTGGTTGTTTTGGTTTTCTCTAGGAGACACTCTATCATTCAGATTTATCTTTTAAAGCATTCTCTCCATTACCTTTATTGAGTTATCAATTTTAGTATCTGATGATGAGGTTGATGCCATTGTATCATCCCTATATGTAACTCTTTTCTCTGCTCTTAACCTAGCTCTTTTCTCAATCATATTTGCTTCTACACTTAAGGCTCCCCTCTGCATGTCTTCTAAAGTTGAGGGGTCTCTTTCTCTTAGTTTGTAGACCATTTCAGGATCAAAGCCCTCTGGAAATTTAGCCAAGGCTAAGCCTAATGGAGGTTTCATGTCTGGGGGAAGTGCATTATAAACAATATTGAATCTAGTGCAATAATCTTGGACACCTTCCCCACTGTTTCTTTTGAAATTGGTATATTCTGAAAGGATTTGGAGAGGGTTCTTCCTAATTTCCCATTTGTTTATGAATGTTTGATATAAATAAGGGAGATCATTTATGCTGTGAAGAGTTAAGCCCTTAAACCATTTCTTGGCTTCTCCTCCTAAAATTTGAGAAAAAATTCTCATCTTAATGGTCTCTTCTTCTATTTCCATATAATCAAAAGCACCATTCATTTTATCTACATGATGTTGGGCAGTAGTAGGTTCATTTCCAGTGAAATAGGGAATTTTGGATTGGTAATAATTGGGTAGGGGAACCGGAGGTTGTGGTAACACCAATGGAGCATACCATGCTGCCATGATAGGAAATAATGGGGGATTTACAAGAGGTGGATTAACAAGAGTGAAAGTGGGTTGAAATGGAGTGTTTTGAATAGTGGATGTGTGGATAGGAGTAGAAGAAACACTTGGACCAGAAAACTGATGATGAGAAGATTTGTTATGGAAGGAGTTGAAATTATGAAGAAGCTGAGAATCAGGTGGAGTAGAAGGTGAAGCTTCTCTGCTAAAGCTTTATTGCAAATCTGTGGTTTCAAGGTCAGCTTGATTTAAGTCACTTTGAGATTTATTTTTGAATAGGTTCTTTGTGTAAGGTAAGTCAAAGTGAGGATATTTCAAGAATGTAAGTTTTTTAGGGACAAATCTTGTTCTTGGGATGGTCCTATCAGTAGTTGGTTTTCCAGATCTAGAAGTCTACCAAAAAATCCTTTCTGGATTGTCGACTATGGTAGGGGGATTAGTATCTAGATGGGATCTAGTGTTAATCCTATGTGAAGCCAGATTTCAGTTTCCAAAATTTAGAGAGGTTTGAAGTTTTTAGGACTGTTTTTCAAGATTTTTCCTCTTACAGTGATTTCTATAATAGGGAACTAGGTTTCTAAACTTTCTCAGGGCTGGTTAACAAAGTCCTAAGGAAATCTGGAGTACTAGTGAGGTAATAGGCCTACTGGGGTTAGTGGAGTCGCCAGGTGGAAATTTTTAGCTTTTCTAAAAGTAAAATGTTTTATGGTCCACCACCAATGGTTTATTTGAAAACCAATCTGAAATGTTTTGGGTTTTTTCTAATTTTTTATGTGGTTCTATAGTTGTGAGAATGGCCTATACTTGATTCAACACTTAGCTAAGGTGGTGAAACAAATAGAGTCTACTCTATGGCTTACTAGTTGATTTCTTCAAGGTTTGATAAGGGTCTCTTAGAATCCTAAGGGTTACTTAGATTGCAATGAATCAGACAAATCCTATCATGATTACCATTATGTTGGTAGTGCTTGAATAAAGCTATAGTTCACTTGAATGGATACTGAGTTTCTTGTTTAGGGACTTTTACTCAAAAAGGTCCCACCATGATCGCCATAATGTTGGGATCCTATGATTTGGGCAATTGGCAAACCAAATGAAAAGGAAACATATAAACCAATATTTAGAGCTCTAGGATCTAGCCCTCCTAGTCTCAAAGAGAGATATCTCAATTTTTTGCAAAGATATGACTTGTTTGCTTGTAAAAGGTTGATTTTAGGCTAGTTATTAAGCATGAGTTTGTTTGATTGTTTGGTGGGACATGATGATCTAGGCAACATATATAGGAAATGGAAATCTCTAAGTCATTGGGAAATGGAGTCAAATGGAAGTTTGTAACAAGTTTGTAAATGAATCAGGGGTATCCGAGGGAAAATCTAACTTGGCTATTGGATCTACAAAGTCTTTCAGGTGAAATGAAATGGACATTAAAGGTTTAGAATGAAAAGTAGGACTAAGGGAAATTAAGAATCCTTAATTATATGTACTTCTCAACAAAGGGACTTAAAATATCGTTTGAACATGAAGAAATATTTCATAGATATGGCTAACCATGAATTCTACTAATCACACTTCAGTAAATAACAATTTCAAGAAAAAATTATCAAATGAAATCTAGGAGTCGAGGAACACTCTATTTCATCCAAAGATTTCACTTTCAAGGATAAGAAAACATTCAAGATTCACAAATAACTGCATTCATAGAAGAGGGAACTCTTAGACATCTTTGATTACAGCTATAAAGACCTTCAAAACAATTATTTAAGAAAGAAAAAAGGGTATGATCAAAACAGACCTCTTCGGTAGACTGTAAACAATGGTACTTTAAAGGGAGACTTCAAAAATAGTTTTCAAGTGGCAACAAGTAAGCAGGGAAAACCATAAATCATTCTTAAGACCAACTGTTTAAAATATTTCTGAAATAAACAAGCTTAAGGGTTGAAAAGTAGTCAAACTACTCAATAAAACCTTCAGCAGATGAAAACATAAAGACAGTGAAGAGAAAACAGGTCTAAGGTGCTTCTAGGAGACATTTCTTAGCCTAAACTTTTTACTCTACTACAAGCAAGAAATGATGAAAAAACAATGGAAAATAGGAAAAATATTAACATACTAGAATACTTCACCAACAGCCAAGTTCAGGATCCAATGACAGAGATTTCTCCATCAACAAACAAGTCAAAACATCCACAGGTTCCAGAACATCAAATTTCTTTCAACTTCAGCAGAACTATGTATTACTTCAAAGAGTTATCAAATTCCCAACATACAATGAGTTTGAATGCAGTATTTATGCTGCAAATGAGGAGGTGGAACCATCTAGGGTTCAAAATGTTATTAATGACATAGTAAATGCACTCCTAGCCTTAAAAACCATGCAAGGCATAAGGTAGGAATGTCTCTCAACTACTTCTCTGTGTAATAAATCTGTCTTTACTTCCTGAGGATGAAATAGTTGAAAAGATTGACTTTGAGGCCTTTTTCTGTCTTTACATTAACTGTTCTGATAGTTTATAATATCTTCTTTAGTGTAATAACTGTCAATTTTCCCCTTGGGACAGAAAGCAGGCCATAGGTGCAGTTTTATTTATTAAGTGAATAACTTCTTCCATTTGATGTTTTCGGGGCTATCTTTAAGCCTAATTTGCCTTTATTTCATCATTAAACTGTATTTTAAGGCCTAATTTTTCTTTGGTTTTCCTTTTTAATTGATCATCATTGTCCCTTTCCCTTTATTCACTACTTTAAACCTTTGTTTATTTGCCTTTATCCTTTGACCTTCAGCCTTTATAATTATCCTTTGCTAACCTTTTAATACTTCACGGACTTCTTTTAAAATTTCTGTTCCTCTGTCTTTAACTATGTTTTCTCCTTTAATATGCCAATTAAACCTTTAAATATTTTGTCTTCTAACTTTGTCTTTTATCTTAAAACTATGATTAAGTCTTTGGTCCTTTGCTTCTTCACTTCTTTACTAATTTTCTTTGTCTTCTTGTGTGCAGGGTTTCCTTTGGTGCGCTAAAGGGTTTTTTGTTTCAACCAGTGGTCATGAAACATTGGTTAAAATGTTGAAATTTGACACTGTTTTGTCTCTTTCTGCATTTGATTATGCTTCGAGGATTATCACCCTCATCCCTGTGTGTTTGGCCTTCATAAAACCTGCAAACAAACATTCAAACCATTATAATAATCCTGCGTATTTGGATAACCTGCATTGGAGGCGTTTGGGAGGGTTCAGGAGCAGTTGCAGAGGAACGTGATGTGCATGGAGGAAGGGTTTATGGGAAAAATAATGCAAAAAATAGTTTTTAAAATAGTTTAGTGGGAAATTTGGGCGAGAGTGGTTTTGGAAAACCACCGGCGGTTTTCGCGCTGTCGATGGGCAGTTAGTGGTTTTTCCCTAGGGGAATGTGATTCCATTCATTTCTTGCCATGTGCCCTAAGAAAAAACGCTATTTTCGCGTAGAAATGAGGTGTTAAACCTCGGCTGCAAAATCCATGCGATTTGCGATTTGGATCGTCAGATCTCCATCGGTGAGATCGATGGTGCGGAAAGGGCGTGAGACCGGGTGTAGGTTTGGAGGTGTGGGACCTGGCGGACAGGTGGCAAAGGGATTTTGAGGATGAAGGCTTGGGTGGAAAGTGGGACCCAACGGGTGACGTTAACGGTTTTGTCGTGGAGCAGGTTTATGTGTGGGCGGGGTTGGAAACTCGGGTTTAACGACAACCGGTAGATCGATAAGATCAATGGTTTGGATGTATTTGCTGGGATGAATGGATTTTATGGTCGAGGGGAAAAGGTTTAATGGGAGGAGGGAACGAGCATGGGATATTCGATCAATACGATCGACGGTGTAGATCTGCCGAGGAAAGGTAAGGCGGGGTGGGGGAGCAAGGGTCTGCCTTTGAATTTTTAAAGGTTTTTTGATATTTTAATAAGGTTCGGGTTATTAAAATAATAAGGGCGGAGGGGTGAAATAATGAAGGAAGGGGACTGGAGATAAGTTAGAAGTGCGGTACCATGAGTAAAAGGAGGACCAGGTGTGAAAATAAAAAGGGCTAAGGGCTTAAGAATTAGCCCATGGTCGGGCCCTCCGATCACATGGAGAAAGGGGTTGGGGCACAAGCCCAAAGGGGATTTAAAGCCCAATTTTATAAAAAGGTGGAAATAGGCTAAAAACAAGATTTTTTGGCCTTTTAAAGGTTTCTGATAAGGGGAAAAAGGGTTTTTTAGAAGAAATGAAGAATTAGTGAAGGAAAAAAGGGGTTTTTAGAGGGAAATGAAGGGTTAATGAAGGGAAATGGACTTTTCAGAAGGGGAAAAGGACTTGTTAGGATAGGATCAAATGAGTGAAAATTGGCAGAGGATGGAGGTGAAAAATGGGAGATATAGCCTGAAAACAACTTCTTTTTGAGATGGTAGGATAACTTGGAGGATTTAAATGAAAATATTCAGTGAATTGATAGACTTAGGATAATGAAGGCTATGAGATTTCTAGAACTCACAATATTTCTGCAATATTGTTTCTAGAAATATGGATTTTTCAAATTTAGTCATATTTGGATAAAGTCAAAATTATGGATGACTAACATAACATATTGCATGCATTGCATGGTCCTATCTCCTGGGACCAAAACAAAAAATCCCTCAAAAGTGTCAGTGGGGATTGCTCTCCTTTGCACAAGATGAGCATCAATAAAGTTCTGGGTTGCCCCACTGTCAATCAGGACATATACTCTCTAATTCATGACTGAACCTTGTACTCTTAGGGCCACGTACTTAGGCACTCCTCTCAAAGATGCAAGAGTCCCACTTTTTGGAGCAAAGGCTCCCTTCCCATCTCTGGATGGTGTTTGATCGTCCTCATCATCATCAACGTTGTGACCCCTCCTAGGTCCATCATCTTCATCTTCCTTCTCAAGATCTGAGAAGACTTCTATGTAGTGTGATTTCCCTGTAGCATATCTATGTCCCGATGCCCATGACTCTTGGCAAGTGAAACACAGTTTCTTTTTCCTCAACTCCCTTCTGAGATCAATATCAAGAGGATTCTTCATAGATATATCCTTGGGAGGAGAAGATTTTCCATCCTTCCCCTTAGAAAAGTGAGGGGCCTTGCTTTGGAAAGTTGCCTTTGATTTTGGCAAGTTATCTTGGAGGTCTCTAGCCCTTTCAATGGCATCATGCAAAGTGACGGGCTTGGTAGATTTAACCAACCCATGCAAAGGCTCCTCCAGGCCATCGATGAACATGTAGACTCTCCTTGCTATAGATAGATCAAGGATCATGATTGATAATCTCAGAAAATCAGAGATATAAGTCTCTTCATCCCCTAATTGCTTCAGCTTTGCAAGGCTTATGAAGGGTGCTTCAGGATCTTTCCTGTCAAACCTCTCCACCAATATTCTAGTAAACTCAGAATAGGTAGTCACATTGTTATGTCCCAATGTAGACAACCCATGGAACCACCAATTGTGTGCTTCACCTTCAAAGTGCAGCGCTGCAATCTTGATGGCTTCTGTCTCAGGGACCTTGTTGAACTGGAAGTAAATATCCAGCTTTTATACCCATGCCTTGGTAGAACTGGAGGATGATCCATACAACTTGGGCAAAAAAAATCTGCTCATAGAGTGCTGTCTATCCGGATTATGAAAGAACCCACCACCTATATACTGCTGCCTTGGTCTTCTTCTGTCCTTGATGTGACAAAAGTATTTGAAAATCAAGTTATCCTTGAATCTCTGACTCTGAGAATCATACTCCAAAAATTAATCTTCAAGGGAAGCTTGTTCTTGTGGTCCTTCATTCTCCATAGCCAAGAAAGTAGGCATAGTGGAGCATTGTGAAGCTTGGGGGGCTTGTGGCAGATTCACTGGTTAACCAGTCCCATGATGAGACATGTCAGAGCTTTCTCCTAGATGAAATCTCCCAAGAGATTCCCTCAATATGTCCACCCTCATCTCCTTGATCTCTCTAGCAAGATCTTGCATGGCCACCAATATATTTCTTGCAAACTCTTCTCCTTCTTTATCACTTGTAGTCTCAGGGGCTTTACCCTTGTCTTGATCATCAATAGTGTAATCATACTTCTTGTGACTTCTGTTATGATACCTCTTCTCCCTCTCAGTAAGAGGTTCATATTATTCTGAATGCAACATGGCTGTGATGCTCCAAGGAAAGCACAGGCTGTGCCAAGAAAGGAGCTCTGATACCATTGTAATATTCCAAATCTGGAATAACATAGCAGGCCTGATGAAATAACGCACTCCTGGGAGATTGATGCACATAAATGAGTTTACAACCCTTGGATCCCTTATATCAATAGATCTAGAGTCTAGATCCAAAAGGGGAGAAAAAAAAAATCAAACTAGGTGTGGTAAACAGATCTCCCACCACCTAGTCTAGCTGAAAAACACCCTACAAGAGGGGCTGCAGCTATGCACAACAAAATGCTTCAGAAATAACGAAGTCTTGGATAGTATGAGCAGGAGGCCATAAAATATGATTAACTTATGAATATACAGTAGCAAATCAGAATTATAATGAAGCTCTTTCAATATACAGTAGAATACATGAGTCAATAGAGAAAGAAATCTTCCGAAAAGAAGGCTGCAACACATATATAAATGCAGAAATGGCTCAAAAACGTTATTTTGAGGAGTTGCAGTAGCTGAATATTACAACTCAAATCTAGGAAAGATCTATGGACAAAACATCAGATCTATTTCAGGTCTGGAAACTAGATAGTCTTATTTACAAGATCCCCTTGGGGTTTTGACCAAATCATGCATAAACAAGTGTAGATCTGAGTTTTAAGTTGAAGATATGTAAAATGCTACAGTAATTTCTGAATATAACTTTACATTACAATAGATCAGATCTAAACAGAACATGGATCAACAAGCTAATCCATGGATCACCAAAGTGAAAGGAAAAGCCCAACACCAGATATCTCTCATCAAAACTAGGATCAAAACAACCTGAAGAATCTCATATGAAAATAACACAGTTCCTCAATGAAAAATGCCCTGTAGCTTGAATAACATAGATGGTGATAGATATCTGAAGCACAAACAGGAGAGGCACTCTTCCAGGAGGTTAAAAGACACACTCCATGAGAAGAGGCTCCCAAAACAAGCTATATCTCTGCAGATCTAGAATCCCACTTGCTGCAACTTGCAAAATCAGACAAACCCTCACTGGATATGCGCTGCAATTGGAAGTAGAGCTTGGCCTCAAGCCTAATAGTGGATCAAATCAACAAATACTCCTCCAATAATCCTCAAAGGAAGAGGTGAAATCCCTGCATAGGAACTCCAAGTTCTAAGAAGCAAAATTCTCTACTAAATAGCAGAGAATACTATTTTTCTAAGCATACAAGATACTCAGAAATATAATCAATCAACAACCCTCTCTTGCTGCCTTCCCCTTCCTTTTATAAGATGAAAGCCTTTGCAAACCCTAAACCACCTTGATGAGTTAGCTCCTTTCACATGAGGGGCCTCCTTCTAGAACTGCGTTGTCCCTTCATGAGATACATTGAACCTAGACAATGCTGTAGATTTGGTCAAGGTTGACCCAGTCTCATAGCTCAAACCCCTTTCACACCTGCAAGTGATTTATTTACATGGCCCTGATTATCTGTGTTCACATGGGCATTGATTTATTCAGTCTTTTCAGGAGTTTTACATGTCCTCCTTTATTCATTTATTCATGTAATAGAAAGTAAAACAAAAATGAATATTCCTCTTAGCTTGGGCTAAGTAGGAATATTACATACTCTTGGTTTTGTAGTGGAAAACATAATATTTGATCTTGAGCCTCATCCAAGCTTTTCTAACATGTTACCAATTCACCATGGTTTTAAAAGAAAAAATAAATATGAAAATGCACTTTTACAATAGTAATTACAATGGAATAGAAATATTAAAAGTAGATACATGAGAGAGAGTTCATGAAGTACTAGTAGATACTAAGAGAGAGAGAGAGAGAGAGAGATTATTTCCACCACATATCCATTCACTCTTGTGAAGAGCTCAATATAAATAGACAAATGAGAGTGTTTAAACAATAGAGAGAGAGAGAGAGAGAGAGAGAGAGAGAGAGAGAGAGAGAGAGAGAGAGTCTTTCCACAACATATCCATTCACTCACTTTTATTCACTCTCATGATGAGCTCTATATAAATAGATGAATGTGAGTCTTTCCACAACATAACCATTCACTCACTTGTATTCACACTCATTATGAGCTTTATATTTTTGAAAACATATCCATTCACTCACTTGTATTCACTCTCGTGATGACCTCTATATAAATAGATAAATGAGAGTCTATTTCACTTGTATTCTCTCTCTCTCTCTCTCTACTCTCTATCTGAGTTTTTATACTAGATTTGAGTGAAGGCTATGGTATTTACTTGTACTTCACTCACTCTCTCTCTACTTAGAGAGAGAGAGAGAGACTAGATAATACAAGTGAAATAAACTCTTACTCATCTATTTATATAGAGCTCATCACGAGAGTGAATACAAGTGAGTGAATCTATATGTTGTGGAAAATATAAAGCTCATCATGAGAGTGAATACAAGTGAGTGAAATTTTATACTAGCTTTAAGAGAAGGCTATGGTATGTACTTGTAATTCACTTTCTTTCTCTCTACTATTCTCTCTCTCTACTCTCTATCTGAGTTTTTTATACTAGCTTTGAGAGAAGGCTATGGTATGTACTTGTACTTAATTAATTTGAGCTATATACTTCATGAGAGAGAGAGAATACAGTTGAAATAAAATCTTATTCATCTATTTATATAGATCTCATCATGAGAGTGAATACAAGTGAGTGAATGGATATGTTGTGGAAAAACTCTCATTCGTTTATTTATATGATAGTTAAGGTATTACAATAATCATATGTAGGCATAATCCCTTACAAGAAACATAAATGAGCCCTTGTAGGACACACAAGTGATGCAACCACTTTATCACAAGTGCCATGCTCCAATGGCAATGCCTTGCACAATAAGGACTACAATGTGATGAAGCTACATGAGGCAAGTCCACAACACTCAAAACTCCATATATCCTCCAAGGAAATGTACTCCACTAGGTTATATACCCCTTGTAAGAAAATTATCGAAGCCCCAAGCTCGCCTAATCTGTCTCTAATCCTCCAAGCAAGAAACCATACTACTACATGCCAATTAAGGCTTGAAGCCCTCCTCCATGATGCACAAAGCTCCACATATTTTATAGGGTTCTCTCCAAAAAAGTGGTTATTCCACGAGGGCTTCATGAATGGTGTCCTCTAAAATACCAAGACATATATAATGCTTAAGGGAAGAACACCAATCCTATAAATAAATGAGTTTGATAAACGACCTAGAAATTTATCTCAACTGTGCATATCCATCATGAATAATATCTCATGCTACAACCCATATTGGAACATCCAAGGGATGAACATACACCATGTACTTGAAATCTCATGAAGCACCCCTACACATGGTGAAAATATGTTTTGGAGTAACCTAAGAATCTAACACATTCTCCAACCTCAAGAATAAGTTATAACCTTTTAGTTGAGAAGCTGCTTGAATGGATTAAGATCAAGCTTAAACAAGGCCCTTAATAAGTTCAAGCCTAAGATCTTTCAAGTCATTATTTTCCTTACTAAATCTAGGTACATGACCATTCAAGATCAACCCTTCTAGCTAGATAGTTAGCTCACTTAGGTAGAAGGATAACATATGTTGGGTTAAGATGCTCTCCATGTTAATTTATTTGTATTAAAAAAACACATAAGGATTCAACTACTGGACTATAGAAGGGACATATTATGAGAAAATTAACTAAATAGATGTTGAAGCCACTATTTACAATTAAATAGATGTTTAAGCCACTATTTACATAATCTAAGAGATCTCAAATTTCTTGACAATGAGGAATTTGATACTAAGAACCAAGGATCTTGCTTAAGTATAATCATTTTAGTTTGGACCTTACTTGCATGAGTTGATATTGAGATCAAGATAAGGGGCCTTAAATGAGCTCAATTAATACCTTTCAATATGTTATCTACTTTAGCAAAGCTAGTTTAGGTAAGACCTTTAGCTAACTAGCTAGCTCATGTAGGACACATAGAAAATATTGAGTTAAGATGCATTTATGTGCTAATTTGCATATATATAAAAAAACACATATGATAATCAAATGAATACAAATAAGACCATATTTACAAATTCTAAGGTATAGAATTTATTGAGCATCTCTCTATGGTCTTTTTTTCCACCTAGTGAATGAATTGATATCAAGTCCTAGTCAACACATTCACTAAGATTAAGTATAACATTTTCATCATGACATTACCTACATGAGTTGAGCTTAGGACCTTAACTAAGCTCAAGTAGGATCTTTAAAACATTCCCCACCATAGTAGAGCTAGCTAAGGTAAGACCTTTCAAGACCAACCCTCAACTAAATAGGTAGTTGATGTAGGCTGCACACAACAAAACTTGGGCTAAGATTTAACTCTAAGATAATTTGCGTGTATATAAAATTACACACAAGGATTCAATCACTAGGATACAAAAAGAAAAATTATGAGAAAAATAATTACAAATATACCATAGACCACATTTCCATAAGCTATGAGATATCAAATTTATTGAGGTAACAATCTCATTGCTTTTACACCCAATTAATGAGGAACTTGATATTAAAACCTACTTAGGACCTTACATGACCTCAACTATATCCATTTTAGTGAATACATTACCTAGACCTTACTTTCATAATTGAGCTCAAGCTTAAGACAAGGACCTTAACAAAGCTCATGTAATACATTTCAAGTAATTCTCTGCCTTAACAAAGCTAACATAGGAAATAATTTTAAGATCAATCCTTCTAGCTAGTATTTCATAACCTTTTAATCAAGACCTTAACAACATGAATTGAGCTCAAAATTAGGACACAAGCCTCAAATAATTTAATGTAAGATATTTTAAGGCATTACCTACCTTAGTAGAACTAACTCAAGCTATACCACCCCTCATCATTATAGCAATATCTAACATAAGTAAAATGCATAACAAAAATTGTGTTAAGATAAATATTCATTCTAATTTCTGTACATGCATGTACACACATATGTATATGTATGTATGTATGTATGTATGTATGCGCATGTGTGTATACAAATATAAAAAAAAATCACATTTCTTTCTATTGCAATAGGTGTCTCTCTAGGAGGGGTAAGTTAGTTCTTCTAAAATCAATATTAGAGTTAATACCTGTCTTCTAGCACGCCTTGGTCCACATCTTAAAGAGGGTTTTGGAAAGGATAAAGAAATTTTGTTTTAATAATTTATGGAAAGGAGGCAACGAGAATAAGGGATCTCACTTGCATATATAGAAGCAAATAGCTACACCTAAATCTCACGGGGGGTGGGGGCTCAAAGATATTTACTTGTTTAGTCAATCCTTTTCTACAAATTCCCTATGGAGTTTACTTACAAAAGAAATTATTTAGAGGATCATCATACATAAATATATTGCATCTACTACACCCTTAGAATAGGTTATAATGGAGAGGAAAAGTTTCTAGAATGTGTTTAATCAATGGAAATCCATGACGTTAACCTTCCTTGTGATCGGTAAGTACTTGGCATGGAGGGTTAACAATGGATCATAGGTCAGGATAGGGAATCGTGTAGTTATGAGATGTGGAAAAAGAGGAAATTATTGCTAATATTTTTGTCTTAAATTTTCAGGAGTTGGGGAGGTGCACACTAAATATGGTCAACAATTCAATTGAAACTGCCCTATGGTCCTAAGGTTGGTTTTCAATTGATGAATTAGGATGAATAAGGAGATGGTTCAAGGATGGCAATCCTTTTTTGTTGAACTTAAAATATCCCATATAAGGTTAAATGAGGACCAAAATTATTTAGTATGGGAAATGAATAATATTGAGGTTAATGACATTACAAATCTTGGCAATCTATCTTTGCAATCCCATAGCCCTACTCTGATCATATGGTGGTGGTCAAAATTGTGGAAGGTGAACGGTCCACCTAAGATTGTGTTGTTCAAATGGTTTATTCTTAGTGATAAAGTATTTACTTGTAAAATTCTTCAAAAGAGCAATAATATTGGCCTTGGAAGGTTTTCATTATGTAAAACAAATAAGGGGACTACCACTCATCTTTTCTTGTCTTGTCCATTCTCTATGCGGGTCTAGTAAGATTTGAAGACTTCATTGGGTTTTCAAGATTTGAAATAAACATACTATGGATATGAATTTACAAGAATGGTTTATAAGAATATTTTTCAAGCCTTTTAGGTTAGTTCCCTTCTTAGCCAATTGGGAATATAACTAGCTGGAAACTCTAGTTGATTTGAAGACAAATTAATTCCAAAATTTCAAATATATACTGAATTATTGACTCTATTATCAATTTAGAAAAATAATGAGAGTTTAAAGAAGAACATTAGGAAGATGGGTCTTATGATTAGATTTTGTTTTAGGCCCTATCAAGGGCTAGGGAAAACATGTAGTTTGGGTTTTGTTTTATTTCTGTCAGATACTCATTTCTTCATTGCAAAGGAAAATTTGGGAGAACATTAGGAAGATGGGTCTTATGATTAGATTTTATTTTAGGGCCTATCAAGGGATAGGGAAAACATGTAGTTTGGGTTTTGTTTTATTTCTGTCAGATACTCATTTCTTCATTGCAAAGGAAAATTTGGGAAAAGGAACAAATAACAGTGGGGAATTCAAGGCCTTACTTTTTATTATAAAATATGCACTTAACAAAGGGATTTTTAAGCTTTCTATTTTTGGGATTCAACTCTCACTATAAATAAGATGTAAGATCAACTTTAGATCAATAATACTAGTTTATTCCCATTAACTAAAAATTTGAAGGAGATTTTGTTAGGTCCCTATGATACTAGTGTAGCCCCTTATTATTATTGTTAGTGTAACCTCCTTATTATTATTGTTGTGCCCATGTAGTTCCCATATTGTTATTATTGTTCCCTAACATTATTATTGTTATGTAGGCTTTGATTATATTGTGACCCCTTAGACTCATATATATATAGAAAGTAGGTTTTTTCATTTGTATCATCCAAGAATTGTTCATTTATGTAATGTAAAGGATATTTCCCGCTCGAAGAGGCTGATTTATAAGTCTTTAATATACATTTTCTTCTATTTTGTGAGTTGGTTGCATAACATTTAGTATAATAGCTTAGGATTCTAGGGTTTCACTTCTTCAAACAAGACATTTTGGAATTTTCACTATAAATGTTTTTATACGAGGCTTCAAAAGTTGAATTTTTTACCACGTGAATCCAAAATCATGATTAAATTTGTGTAAAAATTTCAAATCTTGTTTCTCTTTATTTTCGGAGATATAATCTATTGAAGTTAGGGTTTTTGCAGGATCTAGAATTTCATCTCAAACAAGTGACCGAGGGAAAATCTTCATAACTTTCATTTCAAGAGTCAGATTTGAATTATGTAAAAAGTGGCAGAAATGACACAAATTTCAGTTTATTTTATATCAATTTTAGAGCCTAAGGTTGAAACAATGACACATGGCACGTCGTACAAGTTTTCTCTACTAAACTAGTCCATAATTAGGTCATTGTGGGAGACCAGACATAAATTTATCTTGAAGAATCCAAATTAGGTATGACCTATGGAATTGGAAATAAGACTCAAAGGGATACTATAGGACCAAATTTAAAATCTTGGGGATCCGAAATCAAAGAGATACATCAGGTTCAATATCAAGCTCCTAAAAAGCAAGAAAAAGGGTTGTGTGTTTTTTTTTATAAATTGCATAACTTTTGTTTAAATAATCAGTTTGAAGTGATTCCAAGTGCATATTGAAGAATTAATATCAGTATTGGGTTATAAAATTCCTCCCAAAAATAATTCCACACCCATTAGTCCCTCATAAATCTTTACTATGACGCATGAAGGGGAACAAATGCAACATGATATATCAAAATTTCAAGATCAAGTGCAAAACATTTTGCTCTCGCAAAGAGTAAAAAAAATGAAATGGAAGCTAAGATGGATGATTTGAAGAAATTTGTGGAATCCAAGATGGATGATTTGGAGAATGGCATGGAAGATAAGATCAATGGTATAGAAGAAAAACTGAAAGGAAACATGGAAGACATGAAGAATGGTCTAAAACAGGACATGGAAGGTTTGAAAAATTTGCTACAAGAAATGATTCCGCATGGAGAAAATGTAGTAGATGAAACTCAAGATGAGAAAAAAATAAATATTTATCACGATTTCATAGACTCTAATGTTGGATTTAAGACCCACCATATTCCAAAAATTGATATGAGGAAGTTTGTTGGCAAGGATCCGGTAACATGGATACTACAAATGGAGAAATATTTTGATCTCCATAATGTGAAAACACACAAAAGGTACACATTGAAACTTTATATTTAGAACCAAATAAATTTTTATGGTATTGATGGATTTGTTCTCGTAAACCACTTGTCACTTGGTCAATTTTTACGAAGGAAATGGTAGCAAATTATGAAGATACAAAAAGAAACACCTTCTTTATCCAATTGATAAATCTCAAACAAAAGGGTTCAATGATGGAGCACATTAAGGACTTACAAAAATTGAATATAAGGATAAATGATATTCCAGAGGAGCATAGGATTGATGTATTCATAGGGAATTTAAATAATAACATCCAACATGAGTTTCACATATGGGAACCTGATTCATTGGAGAAGGCATTTAGGTTGGAAATAAAAATTGAAGGAAAAATTATGGCAACAAGGTATCCTAATACTCACAACTATAAAGATGGAAGTGTTGCTGCTCCTAACCTTCCAAGACCTAGAAGGTGGACACCAAAAAAATTCGAAGAAAAAATAGTAAAATGGATTTTTTATAGTTGTAATATCAAATGCACTAAAGATCATAAGTGTGTTGAGAATAAATTAGTTTACATAGATTGTGAAGAGGAGGAAGAAAAGGAACAAGAAACTTCAAAAGAAGAGGATATACACCAGGAAATGACCTTCGAGAAAGAAGAAATGAATCTGTCCATATCTTGTAATGCATTTCCAGGAATTACCACTCTTCAAACTCTCAAGATAGAAGGACATATCTAGAAGAAAAAATTAATAGTGTTGCTTGATTCATGTAGTACACATAATTTTATTCATTGTAAGATAGCCAAGGAATTAAATTGCTTCCTATATCCAGCACCAGAGTGTCAAGTGATAGTTGAAAATGGAGGAACTATAAATTTCTCTAGAAAGTGCCATAATATCAAGCTAACCATGGGGGAATATGTACTGAATAGCCCTATGCTTTCCATTCCAATGGGTGATACTGATGTTATACTAGGAGTTCAATGGTTACAATATTTGGGAACGATAGCTTTTAGTTTTCAAGAATGTTTCTTGAATTTTTTTTGGGAAGGGAAGGAAGTTGAATTAAGGGGTGTGACAGGGAAACCAAGAAAGATAATAAACTCCAATGGCATGAAAAAGCTTCTAAAGAAGGAACAATGAGGCATAATTGCACAATTATGCTAACTAGAGTTTCACACATCAAAATCATCTTTAAGAGAAAATTCTGAGGTTCAAGCAGTGGAAGATCACATTGAGAATCAACAACAAGTTCTCAAACTCTTAAAAGATAACTTAAATTTGGGACATAATCAAATGAAATAATAGACATATCAACATCACAACAAAAGAAGTTTTGATGTAGGCTACTGGGTATTTTTACGGCTACAACCATACAAACAAATGTCCCTCGAGCAAGCTAAGAAGGATAATAAATTATCACCAAAGTATTATGGTCCTTACAAGGTGTTGCAAAATATTGGTACTATGGAACAAAAATTGGAGTTTCCTGCATCTTCCTAACTGTTAGCACTCCACCGAATCTCCGAAGGCTGAGGAGGAGACCAACAAAGGTAACCACAGACCAACTTCTAGCCCTACTAGGCTGAGATGACTCTCTCAAAAGAGATAACAACAAATTGAATGGATCATGAAGATTTTAGGCTAGGTATAATAGGCTCTAGGGTTTTGATTCATTGGATTTTTGTGATGGATGAAAATGGACTTTTAGGGCTAGGCTTGAAACTCTTGTAGGGCTACAAGAGAAAAAAATGTAGGGGAATAAAGAGGCAAGGTAAGCAAGCATGAATGAATCTTTAGGCTTATGGTTATGGTGTAGGATGAACAAAAAGTTTAGGAACAAACATATAATTATGAATTCATTCCTTAAGAAGAAAATAAACACAACATCATCATCTTATCAAAACAGGGCATGTATTCCTCATGAATCCTACTTAAAACCTTTAAAGACAATGAGTGAAAGTAGTAGATATTGTTGAGCTACATTTTTTTCCATGTTTTTACGATTTTTATCAGATAATTTTGTGATTGTACCTAGTGTTTTAATTCGTTTTATATTATTAAGTTGATGATTAGAGGCATTTAGAATTAAATTATCAATTCTTGTTATTAATTAAATTGAATAAGTATTTTGTATAACAATATCATTAATAATAGGTTTTCATGATGGTAGGAGAATAAGTCGAGCACCAGCAGTGCTAGAATTCTTCTTGAAATACATTTGAGTATAGGTTCATGCACATAAGCAACACCATATTTGAGTACCGATTCAGGAATGTTGCACACTGCAAAGCTTGTCAAAACCTTCAATTGGAAAGATGCTGTGGTCATGGGTTATGCAACAAATGCCATCATAAAGATCTATGATTTTCAAATCTTAGCCATTGATGAATCATCAACATCATGATCGCTATATCTGCAACAACATGCCTATGAACCATATATGGCTGGTTTGGTCTTCAAATTATAGTTTCAGAATGAATTCATGAAACCTTTTTGATACGAATGGTGCTATCATATTCTCTATCGTTGGAAAAACCGAGCTTATGGTTCATGGACGGTGGATCATCCTTCAGCTTTGAGAATGTTTGAGAAAATGGTGAATGCTCTTTTGTTGAGAGTGTTTAAATATGTGATGAGTTCAATGTTGAGAATGCTTTTGCAACATGATTGCAAATCTCGAGCTTTGAAGGAACACATTCAAGCTCTTGACAAGGATCACCAAAATCACAGTTATGGTTGTATATCTGTTTGAAGAGCATATATCCTGGAATGTTCATACAATCAGCTTCGAATGCATTCAACAAGAGATATAACAAAGCGTTTCAATGTAAATTTCCAAGGGGAGGAAGGCATTGATGCTGGTGGGATTACAAAGGAATGGTGCCAATTGTTGTCAACCAATGCACTTGGACCTATTACTGCCTCAGCTAGCAAATGCATTGTCAATCCATATCGATCAATTGCAGCCCAACCTCTTCCAACATTCTGACATCTCTCGAATTTCCTTAACTGTCATATTCTCTTATAAGCGAATTAGATGGGGAAAGATAAAGATTAAAAGGTGGATACGACTACAACAAATCAATTAACACCAATTGTAAACATCATTCATCAATCATCGAATGACAAAAGAAGGATGTTCTACGTCAACTCAAAGCATTCAGTTGAAACGAACTTGTTGTTAACAAAATTCCAGCAAATAATGCATGGTCGATATCGGTTCCTGCGGGTGTGTAAATCAATAAATGTGTGCATCACCGGCGATGTCCCATTGGCGCTGACCCTCCAGACTTAGAAAAAATCAGAATTCTAATACCTGGTTTCAAACCTGTTGTAACCAACCATGCTATGTGTAAATACGGTTCTAGGAAATAAGAGCAACTCTGCCGCTAGAAAACGTGAGGGTTGCGTATAAGGAGGGAATTAACTTATTTTTTCTGAAATGTAGAACTAACATTGAGTTTTGCAAGAAGAATACTATAGATATAGACATATAGATATAGAAGGCAGAGGCTAGGATCTTAGGGAATGATGCTAGAGCTTGCTATGAAACGCTGGATCATGAGTGGGGGCCAACATTGCAACATTTGTATTATCCAATTTGATATTTGTGTAATTTAATTGCTGCAGTAATGAGAATTCACATTTCATTTATATTGATTGGATTTGATTTAGTATTTGTGCAATTTGATTTTTGCAGCAATGTGAAGTCCATATTTAATTTACATTTCTAGGGTATTTTGAATTTATGAGATAATGTGTTAATGTAGTTTCTTTTCAGGTATATTGAGCTGGGAGATCGGGCCCATCAATTAGGTCATTTTCTAGATTTTCTTTAGGATTTATTTAGTTTATTAGGATTTGTTTCACTACAGATGTAGGTATGCTTGTGTTTGGTTTCATTTTTTGAGTTGTGTGTTTCATTTTCTAAGTGTGGTGTGCTTGATTCAATTTCGTTTTTCCATTTCCTTTATGTTTAAAATATTTGCCATTTCCTTTAGGCTTTATGTTTAATTGCACAGGCTTGATTAATAGTGTTAATTATTTTTGTTCCAGTAACTAAATTAAAAATAGAATATTAACTAACAAGTGCTTCTTATCAATTTATTTCACAACATAACATATATTAAGCTGCAGGAATTTAAATGGGAGTAATCATGGTATAAAACCAACAAGGGATCATTTAATTTCATATTCATATTGCTTGGCATTTATAAATAACTTAAATTGTTTTATGAATTAATCTTGGGATTGTAAGGAGATCATGTTTATTTAAATACCAAGATCAGTTTAAATATATTTTGAACATAATTAAAGTGTCCAAGAGTACTCTCGAAAATATCCACACTCAGTTTTCATTGAATATTTTCATACACCTATGATTTCCTTCCATCAATAGTATTTGCAAGCAACATTTTAAGTACCGATTTTAAAGCGGCATTTTAATTACAAATCTTCAAGAAGCATTTTAAGTATAGATTTTAAATAGTTATTTATTTCATGCTTTCATATTCACAAGTGTAGTTGTAGTTGATTAAGAATTTTTGCACCCTTTTCCTACATATAATATTAATTTGCAGTATGTTCTTTTAAAATGTCTTGTTTATTTTCCTGCATATCATATTAATTTGCAGCATGTTCTTTTAAAATGTCTTGTTTATTTTCCTGCATGATTTCATTTCTGCATTAGTTCTAGGGTTTTGATTGGACGAATCCTTGAGCCCATATTATGAAATATATTGTGCTACGTTTCTAAGTCTTACATCCCCCTGGGTTGACAATTTAAATGTGGGTGTAAATCTAGCATTTATACCTCCCAAAATTTTGGCGCCGTTGTCGGGGAGGCATTGTAGGATAAGGCCTCGTTATTTGTTATGCTTTTCCCCTTTCTTTCGCAATAATTTTTTTATATTAATGAGATTCCCCTTGTTCACTGAAGAATACTAGACGGTATTTCCAGAAAGCTCACAAGCCAGGTTTTCCTTTCCGCAAGTGAGTGATTTAATTTACTGCAAGTGAGTTTTGTTTCTTTTACTACAATTGATTTTTAGGAGTAACTTATTTTATTGGGTAACTTTCTTTTCCAAAATCCAGATTATTCAATTTATGCAAAGTGTGATTTTTCTTTCCTGCAAAGTGTGTGGATTGATTTCTTTATTTCAATTGAAGTTGATTTATTTTTCTCTTTTACCTTCGTAGGGAAACTAGAGGGCCGAGATGATGGTAAGACGTGAGTGAAGAGCCACATATCCACTTTTTCTTGGGTTCACTCCAAATTTTGGTTTCCCATAAACAAATATTTCAAGTTTGATGCTTTCCAGCTAGAAAGAAAATGTCAGGAAGTGTGATGTTATTCCAAGAATTATCTCAAATTCTAGCAGAAGTTGGAATCTCTACTTCACAGAAAGATCATATTTTGGCATCAATCAGGGAAAGGTCTATTCCTATGGAAGAGAAGACTCATGAAGATATGGAAGATCTTCCTAAGGAGAGAGAGAAGCTGTGGATCATGCATGATGAGGAGGAGCCATTAGAAGAAGAACATCTATCTGATCTGACCTTCACTTGAGAGGATAAACAAAGAAATGTGGAGGATTTGCATGATGGACTAAATGTTACTCATGAATTAAGTGACCAAGAGTATATGGATCCCATAGAATCTTGGTTCCAAATGACTGTCAGTATCCACTCCTTGTTTATCATTCGACAATTTGTAGCATCACATGAGTTAGTGGAGCTGGTACCTCATGTTCTGGTATTTTCTTGCATATATGTTTCAAATTTGAACATGAGCATAATTACCCTTCTGTTGCGCACTTGGATGCATTGGAAGTATTTCTATATTTAAACTTAGGAGTCTTATGCTTCTTAGTGTAGGTTAGGGTAGAATAATAAATGAATAAAGATGTTATAATTCTATTAGGGTTTTGAATTTTAAATGATAGCCATCGAAATTGCTTTTGATCCACGTTATTTTTTAACACACACATTTGTGACAAAACTTGTTGAGTAAAATTCACTCTAATACCTCATGATTTTGCAAAAGTAACCATGATTAATCACTCTAATGAGTTTTCATCTAGGATATATGTTTTTAGTTTCCCTTAGAAGGTACTATTTCAAAACCCCCTATGGTAGACCACTCTTGTAAAGATCATAATGAGCTATTCATGTGAACACTAGCATTATCAACTCAAGGAATATTTCAGTCATTATCTGGGATATCTTCAATAAGTCTTTAGGATAGAGGAATTAGCCGGCAATGATTAGTCATTAAAAACTTTTCACGCCATCCTATACTCTTAAGGAGTAGATCTGCCTCCCCACTTATTAAGTAACCTTTAAGGTTAATCATAAACAGAGATTAAAAAAGATTTAGGGGAGGATAGGAGGTCCTGTGATGAGACGACCTACCACGATCATGAGACCTAACATGCATGAAATTACTACTACTGGTCACCAAGCCAGAGTAATGGATTTCAGCTAAAAGCTGAAAGATAGGAGGTCTCATCATGAGTCGGCCTATTCATCCATGTTATTTCTTGTGAGTGGCATTGCCATCAACTGGTTACCAAGCCAGGACAGTGACCTTCACCTAAAAGTAAAATAAGCTAACTCTAAATCTATATTTAGTAAGTGGGACAAAGACATTTCTCTGGGTCAAAAGACATCCCTGCTGAGGTTATGGACACCTGTGGGCAGCAGGGCCATGTCTGTGGTATTAAAGTTAATTGCATACTATGATTTTCTTGGTTATCCTTCTCTTCCCCTGAAACTCATCATTTTAAATCTTGGACAATGGTTTTAAGATGATTTGAACATGATGCTTTGAGTTCTATCTTTCAAAATTCAAGAATATTTAATGATGTGGTACCCTTAGAGAAGGTTATTCTTTGTACTAGATTAAGAGGAAATGAAGTTTGGAATCTGGATGACAACGTAATCTAGAGTGTTCAATAAAGAGGTTGCTTATTGGTATCATAACTCACTTTGATCTTCATGGTATTTAGAGTGATGAATTACTCAATGATGACTGCTCACAAGATGCTGGTTGATAATAATGTGTATTGATTGTAGTTGCCTCTAAATACAAGCTACATGACCTAGGTACAAGAATGTTATAATAGGTGCATGAAACTTGCCATATTTTTTTTAAGTTGCACCTTCTCAGCAAGAATTTGATTTTTATAATAAGACTTTGGGTAGAAACAAAATAGGGAATTTCATTTGGGTCAAGGTAATAGGTATGTGCAACACTCTTTTATCCATAATGTCTACTTTCGGTACCTGATCTTGTTTTATCATTTCACATGGTTTAGCTGATGTAATAGTAATGTTGTGGGCTAATGAATGCATTATAATACCAATCATCTTCATTTTTACTTGCTAAAATATTTGCTGACTTTTTCGCTGCCTGATTTCACCGTCTTATAGTTTTCGCTTGCACAAGGACGTGCAAGAAGTTCAGCGTGGGGGGATGTTGAGCTGCATTTTTGTCCATGTTTTTACGATTTTTATCAGATAATTTTGTGATTGTACCTAGTGTTTTAATCCATTTTATCTTATTAATTTGATGATTAGAGGAATTTAGAATTAAATTATCAATTCTTATTATTAATTAAATTGAATAAGTATTTTGTATAATAATATCAATAATAATAGGTTTTCACGATGGCAGGAGAATAAGTCGAGCACTAGCAGTGCTGGAATGCTTCTTGAAATACATTTGAGTATAGGTTCATGCACAGAAGCAACACCATATTTGAGTACCGATTCAGGAACGCTGCACACTGCAAAGCTTGTCAAAACCTTCAATTGGACAGATGATACGATCATGGGTTATGCAACAAATGCAATCATAAAGATCTATGATTTTAATCTCAGCCATTGATGAATCATCAACATCATGATCTTCAGATATGCAGCAACATGCCTATGAACCATATTTGGTTGGTTTGATCTTCAAATTATAGTTTCAGAATGAATTCATGAAACCTTTTTGAGACGAATGGTGCTGGCATATTCTCTATCCTTGGCAAAACCGAGCTTATGGTTCATGGACAGTGGATCATCCTTCAGATTTGAGAATGTTTGAGCAAATGGTGAATGCTCTTTTGTTGAGAGTGCTTAAATATGTGACGAGTTCGATGTTGAGAATTCTTTTGCAGCATGGTTGCAAATCTCGAGCTTTGAAGGAACACATTCGAGATCTCGACAAGGATCACCAAAATCACAGTTATGTTCGAATATATGTTCGAAGATCATATATCCTGGAAGATTCATACAATCAACGTCAAATGCATTCAACAAGAGATATAAAGGAGCATTTCAATGTAAATTTCCAAGGGGAGGAAGGCATTGATGCTAGTGGGCTTACAAGGGAATGGTGCCAATTGTTGTCAACCAATGCACTTGGACCTGCTACTACCTCAGCCAACAAATGCATTGTCAAGCTAGATCGATCAATTGCAGCCCAACCTCTTCCAACATTCTGACATCTCTCAAATTTCCTTAACTGTCATATGCTTGTATAAGAAAATTCGATGGGGAAAAATAAAGATTACAAGGTGGTTACGACTACAACAAATCAATTAACACCATTTTTAAACTTCGTTCATCAATCATCGAATGACAAAATAAGGATCTTCTGCCTCAAGTCAAAGCATTAGGTTGAAACGAACTTGTTCTTAAAAACATTCCGACAAATAATGCATGGTCGATATCGGTTCTTGCAGTTGTGGAAATCAATAAATGTGTGCATCACCGGTGATGTCCCATTGGCGCTGACCCTCCAGACTTTAAAAAAATCGAATTTCTAATACCCAGTTTCAAACCTATTGTAACCAACCGTGATATGTGTAAATACAGTTCTAGGAAATAAGAGCAGCTCCGCCGCTATAAAATGTGAGGGTTGCGCACTAAGGAGGGAATTAATTTATTTTTCTGAAATGTAGAACCGACATCGAGTTTTGCAAGAGGAATGTAATAGATATAGATATATAGATATAGAAGGTGGAGGCTAGGATTGTAGGGAATGATGCAGACCCTTGCTATGAAACGTTGGATCATGAGCGGGGGCCAGCATTGCAACATTTGTATTATCCGATTTGATATTTGTGTAATTTAATTTCTGTAGTAATGAGAATTAATATTTCATTTACATTAATTGGATTTGATTTAGTATTTGTGCAATTTGATTTTTGCAGCAATGTGAAGTCCATCTTTAATTTACATTTCCAGGGTATTTTGAATTTATGAGATAATGTGTTAATGTAGTTTCTTTTCAGGTATATTGAGCTGGGAGATCGGACCCATCAATCAACTCATTGTCTAGATTTTCTTTAGGATTTATTTAGTTTATTATGATTTGTTTCGCTGCAGCTGTAGGCTTGGTTGTGTTTGGTTGCATTTTCTGAGTGTGGTGTGCTTGCTTCAATTTCGTTTTTCCATTTCCCTTATGTTTAAAATATTTTCCATTTCCTTTAGGCTTTATGTTTAATTGCACAGGCTTGATTAATAGTGTTAATTGTTTTTGTTCAAACAATTAAATTAAAAATAGAATATTAATTAACAAGTGCTTCTTATCAATTTATTTCACAACGTAACATATATTAAGTTGCAGGAATTTAAATGGGAGTAATCATGGTGTAAAACCAACAAGTGATCATTTAATTTCATATTCATATTGCTTGGCATTTATAAATAACTTAAATTGTTTTATGAAATAATCTTGGGATTGTAAGGAGATCATGTTTATTTAAATAACAAGATTATTTTAAATATATTTTGAACATAATTAAAGTGTCCAAGAGTACTCTCGAAAATATCCTTGCACAGTTTGCATTGAATATTTTCATACACCTATGATTTCCTTCCATCAATAGTATTTGCAAGCAACATTTTAAGTACTGATTTTAAAGTGGCATTTTAAGTACAAATCTTCAAGAAGCATTTTAAGTATAGATTTTAAATAGTTATTTATTTCATGCTTTCATATTCACAAGTGTAGTTGTAGTTGATTAAGAAGTTTTGCACCCTTTTCCTACATATAATATTAATTTGCAGTATGTTCTTTTAAAATGTCTTGTTTATTTTATCACATGATTTCCTTTCTGCATTAGTTCTAGGGTTTTGATTGGACAAATCCCCGAGCCCATATTTTGGCATATATTGTGCTACGTCTCTAAGTCTTACATCCCCCTGGGTTGACAATTTAAATGTGGACGTAAATCTAGCATTTATACCTCCCAAAAAATATGTAATGTAAAGAGAAAGAATTCAATGGAGTGAATTAAGAAAGAGAAACATATCCATACAAAATCACCACATGAATCCCTAAACTTAAGCTGCAACTTTTCTTTGTATTCACTGTATTACTTTGTCAAAATGAGATACACTAGCTTTAATGTCCAAGAATCCAACCCTTGAAAATGATTAAAAAATGCCTCATATAGCTATTGAGGTTGAAATACTCCCTTGGAGGTCGAATTTTCCATCTAAGAAAGTCAAATACATGCATCTATCTGAAGTCTGCTACACACTATGGAGGTTGCACAACAACTCCTCCTTTATCTAACCACTAAGAGACATATCCTCAAGGCAATAAAAGGAGGATAAGACACCTATTAAACTCCATTTTTAGCATTTACATCTACATTTTTACTTTTACATTCATCCACTTTCCCCTTTTAACTTTTACAAAAGTCAAACTAGAAAAAATTACACAGTGACAATTTTTACAAAAATATTAGGAAATTGCAGATGCGTAGAGCCAACTTAGGCCACTTTTGGGCATTGTCATGAAGTCAAAATGGAAATTTGAGAGAACGGTAAACTAATATTGTCTGTCTAGTTTCCAGAAAACTTTTAATTTTTGAAAATTACCAATGGGAAGGCCTTCAAAAATACATTCTCCCAAGGTGTCTCCAGGTGCGTAGTGTCTGTCAAAAAGAGGAGCAGAATGATGATTTTTGACCCCTTTTTCTCATTTTTCTCAAAACATGAGCCATTTATGGAAAATATGAGAAAATGGATTTTGAGTGGAGGCCTTATTATTTCTATAAATTGAAGCCACTTTTCATTTGGAGCCCTTCTGGACCTAGTCAAAAACTGCACCAGTCTGCACCAATGCACAAACTTTTTTGGGTTGTCTGGAAAAATAGGCCTCAAATATGGAGACATATCTCTATAACCATAAGTGATTTTGAAAAAATAAGAGATATTAGTATTCTTTGGCATGGTTTGAAAAAAAACCTCCTCTAGTTTTTCCAAATAATTCCCCAGTTGTTTAGAATCCAAGTTTTAGGTTTATCGCTTAAATTTGCAGAAGCACAATGTGGTGTTTGAGAGGCCTTCCCAGAGGCATTTTGGGCTGAAAGTGGTATGGTTGGAAATATTATGATATATGATACAAAATTGAGTCATCAAGAACTACAAACACATTCTCTAAACTCCTGTACAACCGTTTTGAAGTCAAGGTGTCAAGAAGTGCAGAAAAACTCTTGTAGCAATTGTATTTTTGGTATTGCTCCCAAATCTTAATACCTGTGTATAAACTAAAAGAGGTTTTTTTTCCTTGGTATATGATGGAAAAATATCTCTTTAAATTTTTCAAAATTCATCTCTATTTACTGAGAAACACAATTTGAAGAAAAATTGTCCATGTGTGCCAAAATTTTCAAAATTGCACCAACTTGCACCAAAATACAAAAATTGCTCCAACTATTCTCAAAATTAGTCAAGAGATGCCTGATGAGGTATGTTATGCAACCATGGATGCACCAGCAAGAAAATTGAACTTACCCTTCTCCTTTTGGATGATTAGGGTTTATTTGAGTTTTGCCCTCAATTGTTTGCCTTTGACCTTCAAGATCAAATTCCTGGTATAGTAAGGAGTGGCGATGTGTCTTTGCAGCTTTTTATCTCTGTTATTCCTATCAAGGAGCTATTGAAATATGAAATCCCTTGTTATATGGATTCCTATATTCCTCCATAGATTATTTGCGAGGGGAAAAACCTAGTGGTGCAAAATGAGGGATGGTGGGAAAGGAGTGGGATGGAGGGTTTTCGAGAGGGAAAAGTAGATGGGAAAACTTTGGGAGGTAGGGAAGTGTGTTAGGGGGGTATGGGATTTAGGGAAGGCATGATTAGACCTAGGGAATTTAATTACAGGTCTAGATTTAGGAGGCTTCCAAAAACACAATGTAGGGTAGTGATGATGGTGTAGGGACTAGGGTTTGAGTGTAGAAGCTTAGGGATGGTGTGTGAGAGAGTGTAAGGGGTTTAGGGAGTGTATTGGAGTGTGGGGAAAATGAAGATTTAGGAAATGAGTGAGGGGAGTGGGTGGTAAAGAGAAAAACAAAACTCTAGCTAGGAAAATTACCCAAATTGGTAGAATAGGGTTAGAATTTATAGGGAAATGATACCAAATGAAGGAAAATGGCTTTGTGATGGATGGAGTTGATGTATAAATTGAAAACAAAGGTGTAGGGTCAATGATACTAGGGTTTTAAACATCAATCCATAATTTGAATACCAACACCATGAAATCCATACAAAATCCTAAGAGACTCAGCTTGTGATCATTTCTTGGTTTGCAAAGGAAACGAAGGCATGAAAATGAATATAATTACTTGTTATAATGCTTGCAGGGTGAAAAATCTGGAATGGAATTTGAAAAGTTTTAATTTGGTGAATTTTAGACAAGTTTGGGCGAATTTTCCTCATGCGCAGCGCAGTTCTCCTACAAACAACGCCCTCTCTAGAAGCGTAGCACAATGTCTATATGTGCAGCGCCAACCATTTTTTCCCAATTTGAGGTAAAAAACCCATGTTTTCTCACCAAATGAGAGATGAGATCGATGATGAAAGGTAATAAGATTGAAAATGAAATATGTTTGTGTATTTTTGGCCCTTTTATAAACATGGAATGACTCCCTTTGACAGATGATGGGCCCCACATGTCATTTTGAAGCATGACTTTCATTCTTTTGAACTTTGTAACTGTGGAAATTTGTAACCTGAAATTTTTGTATCTTCTTTGGAACATTGAACTGCAACTTTAGGAATATGAAGTACTTATTACCACTCCTCCAATTGTCGTATTTTATTCATGAAATGAAATTTTGGTGACCATGAAACCCTAATGACCTAATGGAGACACTAAACTGAATGAAATTATGGTGGTGATGACTGAAATGTTGATGAAAATATTTGAATAAGGATACACTCAGCTTAATTGATGACATGGACCAGCAATTTAAAATTTTGGAAGGAGTCGAAAATATTCCAAGACACACTAGCAATGACCACATTTTTATTTGAAGTCTCACTGAAATGACAAAAATTTGACCTGAAACCCTAAAAAAACATGATAAGATCCCATTTGATAAGTGGTGAAAGGATGTAAAGGCTGACACTAACACCGAATGCACCCCATTTTCCATGTTTCATGCTTAAAGAAGGTTATAGGTGACAAACTCCCAGTTCAAAAAATATTTCTAGAACTTGAGAAGGAAAGAATGATATTGGAACCTGAAGCACTCACAGAAACAAGAACTCGACAACTACGAAATCGATCAATTTCAGAGTATCTCATCAAGTGGAAGCACTTACCCGTTGAAGATTCCACATTGAAGGATGGGAATTTTATACAGAAACATCCAAAACTACTCAAGCGTTGAGGACATCACTTTTTTGAGGGAGAGGGGCATGTTATGTCCCTAGAATAATAGTGTAGAACCTTATTGTTATTGTTAGTGTAGCCCCTTTATTTTTATTGTTGTGCCCATGTAGTCCCCATATTGTTATTATTGTGCCCTTACATTATTATTATTATGTAGGCTTTGATTATATTGTGACCCCTTAGACTCCTATATATAGAAATTAGGTTTTTTCATTTGTATCATCAAAGAATTGTTCATTTATGTAATGTAAAGGAGGTTTCCCCTGTTGACATTCAACAAGATGATGAGCTTAGTGAAATGAGTCGCCTTCACTAAGTGGGCCCGCAGGCTATTTTTGGCGCAAGTCTATTTTTAGACATGGTGATCATATTTCAGAAGTTGCAGGATGCTATTTGTGGATGGTTGATCAAGTTGGAAAAATATATGAAATTACATTTTTAGAATATTGGGTGAAGTCTATTTATAAATCGTTGATCTAAAAATAGATGCATGTTGATTATTATTAGTTTCCACACCGATACTCAACAACAATCCTATCTTTAGAGACACTTTTTTACAAGGTGGTACAGAGGTAGCACATCGGCAATATGAATTATGCACTCTAGCATGTAGTTGTACTGAGTTGTTTGCTGGAGAATTTAGTTAGAATTGCATAAGTAGAAGTAGACAAATGTGTTTAAATAAAGAATACATTTTGCCTACTAACTACACAGACTGTTGAGTTTGCTGTATCATAGTTTACCTTAAATGATACTAGTGAGAGTGGAGTGAATTAATTCACAAATAATAACTCATTAATCAACTGAACAATACAATAGTTAACTACAGTGCATGGCAGTTTCAGTGGAGACCCAGTGGAGAGATAAGTGAAAGGGCAAGATGGACTATCTGTTGTGACTATAGTGATGTATTGATTGCATCACACACACATTGGAGTTTCCAATGAGGATTGTGCAGTCAAGGAAAGTGTAATTCGAATTCATTCAGAGCTATTCTTCAGCAGGGATTGCACAGTGGAGGTAGGCTAGCAGGAGGGAAAGATCGGTGCATGGATTTGCAAGATTGTTCCTGATTAGTGTATGAAGATTGTACTGTACTAAGAGATTGATAAGCTTTGTATGAGGATTGTCATATGATTCCATGATACATAATATATAGTTGGGGTTTTTAGCTTCAGGCTTTCCCGGTTAAAAAAAACTGTGTTATGTGCGATTATTTTTATTTATGCTTTACATGTCTGTGCAATTAAATTTTTCCACAAAAGATTAACAAGTGGAATGATTCAGTATCTTGCATAAAGTTAAATAGTGTGAGATCAGGTGGATCTAGGACATATGCATGCTTAGTGCATATAATTTCTATAGCCCCCTCGAAGAGGCTGATTTCTAAGTCTTTTATTTATCTTTTTATTCTATTTTGTGAGCTGGTTGCATAATAGATTTCAAGGCAACTTCGTTAGGTATCTTTCAAACATGTCTACAAGAAGCAAAATGTTTTAGGTTAATACCCTTTCTAAATATGGTTTATAGTTGATGGAAAATCGTATCATTGAAGTTGAATATCTAGGGGCCTTTTAGTCTCCTCTATGTCCAATAAAGTTTTTGAGTTCTAATTCCTTTTTGTGGGTGGGTTTCAATTTAATTTTAATATATTTTAATATATTTACTTTATAGGTGTTTTGATCAAATTTAATGCAAGTTGTTTGGACATGTCAAAATTGAGATTAACTTCTTGATGAATATAGGGTATAATTATATGTAATTTAATGATATGTACAATCACTAGTAGAAACTTTGAAAGCTGTGCATCATGCACCATATGGGATTTATTTTCAATTCTCCTTAATGAAAAATACCTTTTTTCTTGGAAAAAATATGCACATAAGTATATATATGTACATAACAAGGCTTGGGTTAAGATAAATCTCCATGCTAACTTTATGTTTGTGTATATACATACATATGTACATGCACATGTGAATGTACATACATATCGACATACATACATATAATTAAGTTCATGCTAATTATTTCTAGAAATTTTATACCTTAGCAAAGCTAGCTTAGGCAAGACATTTCTATGCAATCCTCCTAGCTAGTGGTTTGTTATCTTTTAGTCAAAATGTTACTTGCATGAGTTGAGCTCAAGCATATGATAAGGGCCCCAACTAAGCTAAAGTATAATCTTTGAAGGCATTTTCAGCATTAGAAAATATATCTCAAGCAAGACCACCCATCATAGTTGTAGCTAGCTAGCTCAGGTATGGTGTATAATAAAACTTGGATAAGATATATTTTCATGCAAATTAATACATACATGCATACATACATACATACATACATACATACATACATACATGCATATACACCTCCAAAAAAACCCATGTATCTATAGTTCCATGTTTTGGGGATCTTTAAGAAACATTCCCAAATAGCTGGGGAGTTCATTGGGTACTTGGGGGATTACTAGGCATCCTAAGACACCCCAGGAAGATTTTAGGACATTATGGGTAAATTTTGGGATGTTTTGGACAAATTTTAAGGATTTCTTGGGAAAATTTTGTGGATATTATGGCATATATATATATATATATATATATATATATATATATATATATATATATATATATATATATATATATATATATATATATATATATATATGTCCATATTATTTTGTATCAACTAATTCAGAAGTATAACTATAAGTTGCAACTCAAAACATGGGTTTTTTATGATGGGATTGATTTGGGTTTTGGTGATTTAATTATTGTATTTTCAGGACAACATTACAATAACCAAATCCTCCACATCAGTAAATAGGAAATTCAACATTTGTAAGGATTGATCCTTGTGGTTACTATTATTGTTCTCATTTCCCTATTCATTTAGCTTTTACATATTTGAGAATCATCTTCTAGATACATCACAAAGAGATTTTTCCTGCCAATGTTTTGAACCAACTAGTGTGGTTCATCATCAGAAAAAAATAATGAAGGAAATATGATCAAGCCAAATAATAAAAAGGGAATAAGCCCTATAAACAAGAAGACTAGGTCAAAAAGTCAAGAAAAATAGTCTTTGGGAAATGAGAAAACTAAATAAATAAGAATTATAAGAATTAATAATTTATATAATTCATAATCAAATTCAAAGAAGAAAAATCACAATAAAAGTAATTTATAGGGGTTTTATGTAGTTATAAATAATAGTTAATGAGAAAATAAAAGTTAAGAAGCAAAGAGGTGCTAACCAATTACTATTAATTTTCAATAAAGGTGCTTAAATATTTACTAGTTATTATAAAATATTAATCATATAATTGATATTATTATTATAAATCATATATTATAAAAAATACCAATAATATTAATTAAAGGGGTTAAGGGGAATAGTTAATTAATATGATGTCAAGGTTGATAAAGTGATAATAATAATTACTTTAAAAATAAATTATAATCCGACAAACTTATTAGGTTTTATGTAGTTATAAATAATAGTTAATGAGAAAATAAAAGTTAAGAAGCAAAGAGGTGCTAACCAACTACTATTAATTTTCAATAAAGGTGCTTTAAAATATTTAGTAGTTATTATAAAATATTAATCATATAATTGTTATTGTTATTATAAAGCATATATTATAAAAAATACCCTTAATATTAATTAAGGGGGTTAAGGGGGAATACTTAATTAATATGATGTCAAGGTTGATAAAGTGATAATAATAATTACTTAAAAATAAATTATAATCCGACAAACTTATTATTAATAATAACATTAATAATGATGTTTAAATAGTATCAAACTAATAATATTTATTAGCTATTAGAATCAAGATAACACTATTCAAATTAAAGTAACCTAAAATATTGTTATAGTAATTATTATCAATAATTAATCTCATATCATTATTAAGAGGGGAGGGATGAGGGGGGTGGAGCTTTAATGAAAAAATTAGGATTTTGTATTTGTTTCAATCCGGTTTCAAGGTCGAGACGTTTTACATCTGCAACTAGTTTTTCATCAACTAAAATCAAAATTATCCAAAAAAAACTTGACTTCTTATTACATCATCTGCATACTTATACTTTAAATTGGTTTTGCCTATATACCTTCCAAAACACACATAGGGTTAGTATCAATATGCAATACATGATTTAAAAAAAACAAGCTAGCCTACTTTGGAAGGACTAGATTCAATGCTGTCCTCTTCGTTGTCATCCTTAATATTCTATTTCTCCAAAAATATTTAGCTGCATTGACAAATTTTTCCTCCTCGAGCTTGGTTTCCTCTTCCTCCTTCTAATGGTTCCGTCCCCTTGGGTGCTATAAGGATTGAGGGTGAATGTATGAAGATGGGTTACACTTTCGTGAGAAACGTGCCTAAAAATTTCACTCTCCCACAAGTTCGGTTGAAATTTTGAAATTAATTCGGCCGAAATTTTTCTGCACTTAATCGAACTTATTCCGATGTTTACGTTGATGACAACAATAACCATATTTTTGGCCGGAGGTAGAAAAAAAGACGTTAAAAGTTCTGCTGGAATTTTAAAAAATTTCGACCGAAATTTGTTCTTATAAATATAGCGGCCCTCAGACTGCAAGAAAATTTCCAAATTTTTTTTTGTTGCGGGACTGTTGGAGATGTTGGAGAGGGCTTCTGTCGTGTGACTATTGGTGGGTTTTTCTGCTTTTTGGCTTGTTTTTATGTTTTGTTACTTCTGTTTGGCTTGTTTCCTACTTTTTTTATGCATGTTTTTATGCGTTGTATACTAATTTCGTTTTTTCTAGTGTTTGTAGGGCATCCTCAGCGTGCTCATCCTCATCTCCTCGTCGTATCCTTGTGGCCTAGGCATGCTCATTCGACGTGTTTTTCCTCGTCTCCTCATCGTCTGCTCTATGTCCTTTCCGTGCTCGACCTCGTCTCCTTTTCTCATTTCTAGGTATTCTTTGGAGTGCCTGCAAATCATACTGTAAATTATTAATCAATGGTTTTATCTCGTTAAAATCCATGCAATTGATTTCATTTTGTCATCGTTTTTCTATGGTTAAAATTTTGTCAGCGTTTTTGAGCAATTCTATGATAACAACAACTCTTTCCTAACTGAGACAAGTCTTGAACTTTCATTATATTTTAGAACTTGGTTATAAGATATTACACTTTCATTAGATTTTAGAACTTGGTTATAGGGCGTAGTTGGTTATAGAATTTTCTATTTATGACTTCCATAATATTTTTAACTGTCATAATATGCTTCTTGGACAAATAATGGATTAGCGCATTCCACAACTCTGCTCAGTTACCATCACCATAGGACGACCCATTTGGAGAGGATTGATCCTTTCACCTCTAGCCAAGGGCTGACCCATTGTATGGAATGTTCACATTTTTAGCCCCATGTAATCTTATGCACTGCCCACGTTCTTCATTTTCATATAATTTTTATTTTTTCAAGTTTGTTGCATGGGATTGGAATTCATTTCAATGTAAAAATCATTTTTCATGTAACTATTATGTATGGCTATGATTCTACTAATATTCGGCCCCATGGATATCTATATGGACTATTTTGGACTATTTCAGACTATTACATGTTTAAATTTGTAATCTTATTATCTAATTTAATTCCTCTAAACAATAAAAAGTAGATGTTATTTGTGGACATATCAAGTACTATATATATATATATATATATATATATATATATATATATATATATCATTGCCAACTAGGTTTTGAAACAGACTTCGCTGTAGCTAAACTCCAAGACAAATTTCCCTATAAATTTAATTTCAAATAGTGCTTTCAATAAAGGCTTGCAACGATCTTTGAGGAAAAATATAAATTCAAGTTCTATTATTCTCGACACTGTTAACACTCCACCAGTTCTCCGAAGGCTGAAAAGGATACCAACAAAGGTAACCACAGACCACTTAGACCTAGTAGCTAGCCCTATTAGGCTGAGAGGGCTCTCTCAATGAGATCACAACCAATGATTGACTGTGACATGAAAGATATTAGGCTAGGTATGTATATTAGGGTTTTTGATGGTTTTGTGTTGGATGGTGGTTTAGGTCTAGGAAAACTAGGCCAGGGCTCTGAAAATCAGATTTGCAAAGATGTAATGGGGAAAGGTAGGCACATAATTTAACACTTTAGAGGTATATTTGTGTATAAGGTAGTTTGGTAGGGTTTCAAAATGAGCATGAATCTCATGAATTTTTTTATATCAGAAGAACATGAACAAAATGTGAAAGCTTCTCCAAAACATAGCATTAAATCAACGAATTATGTTTATCATCTTAGAAAAAAAACACATGTAGCATGGAAATGGAAATGGAAGGTAAAATACATTCAAAAATATGATCACAGAAGGGAAAAAACTTCTAAATAACATACCACATGAATTCCACTACAATAGCTGCAAATTTAGTCTATTACTTCTTGCCAAATTCACAAAGTACACTAGTATCCAAGGTTCAATTCCACAACATCCAGCCTTTGAAAATTATTACAAAGTGCCTCATAAATTCACTGAGGTCTAAATCCTCCCTGAGAGGTTGAATTTCCAGCAAGAAAAGCCAAATACATGCACCTATCTAATTTCTACTACATACAATGGAGGTTACTCAACCATTTCCTCTTTTTCCTAACCATTATGAGACATTTCCTCAAAGCATTAAATGTAGGATAAGGCACTTAAGAAACCCTATTTTACCCATTTACATTTAATTTTTACCATTTACATTCATTTACAGTTACCTCTTGACTTTTAAAAAATTCAACCTAAGAATTACAAAAAATTACACAGTAAAATTTCATTAAAAAAATATCAGAAATTGAAGATGCGCAACGAGCTGTTGGAGGCCATTTTTAGGTGCCTTGATGAAGTCCAAATTAAAATATGAGACTTGTTATGGAGATATGGGAGAGTTTAGATGTATTTATAGTATTTAAGCATGCAAAATGACCAATTTTTGGCTGAGATATGGCCATTTTCCCAAGGTGTCTCCAGGTGTGCAGTGAAAGTAAAAAAGAGAGGCAAAATATTGATTTTTGACCCCTTTTATGGATTTTTCTCAAAATATGAGCCTTGGACAAGAAAAAAAGAAAACGATTTTGAGAGGAGGTCATTAGATTAAAAAAAAATGAAACCTTTTTCCATTTGGAGGCCTAGGGAAGAAGCGCAGTGTGAGCTCGCTGCGCTTATGGACCTAGTCAAATTTCTAAATTTTCCAAAAATGCACCAAATTTCACCAAAATGAAAAAAATGCTCCAAATATTCTCAAAATTGGTTCAAAAGTGCCAAATAAAGTGTTTTATGCTATCATGGATGCATCAACAAGTAAGTCAAACTTACCCTTCTCCTCATGGCTGGTTAGGGTTTCCTTTAATTTGGCTTGTAACTTTTCGACCTTGACATTACAAATTTTATTTCTGGCATAGTAATGATCAGGCATGTGCTTATGTATCTTGTTATCCCTATTGGCCTTGTCAAGGAGCTTTTCCAAGTTTATTTTGACTTTATCAAGCCAAAACTCCCTGTTTTCATTGATTTCATTGGTTATCCTGTCTTCAAAACTCAGCTCTTCATTTGTAAAGTTTTGATCTCTTTCCTTCTGTAATGCTCTTTTGAGACCCATGGTCCTTAGCCTCTTTCTTCTTACCTACTGTTTAAGCTCATCATAATATTAAATATCAACCACTACTTTGCCTTTCACATCATGCATGCTTTCCTCAAACCGACTTTTCTCCAAAGAAAAATGTTTTGCCTTCAGTTGATGGTTTTCTTGCTCTAGAAATTAAATGATGAAATTTTCCCTTACCAAGTTGTCTTGGAGCTCTTTGATCTGAGCATCTTTGTCTTTGATAATCCTCTCTAGGTTTTCATGCTCATCACTAGCCTCCAAGTCTACTAGGTCAAAATCATGCTCTTCCTCATCATGCATGGATGTGTCATGATGTGATGGTAATACCTATTCTGCTGATGTGGTCTTTCCCCCTTCCTCATTTTGAGGAGAAAACACAAACCTTTTTCCTTTTTGATATGTATGAGTGATCTCAGGCCTAGGTTTCTTTGTCACTGATTCTTTGGGTGACTGAGTTTCCACCTTGCTTGATGAACCCACCTCCTGCATGGTAGGTGACATGGTTTGCTGCTGGCTTGGTGTAGTAATGATGTGCATTTGCAAAGCTGATTCAATGAAGGAGTCCCATGTCATATTCTTCTCTGCTAACTGATGGAGAATTATAATATTTACCAAAATATGATGAAAGAGGCTAGGATAATTCTCTCTACCTTTCACTTGTACATTTTCAGACATTTTAATCAAACTCCTATACAAGAAATTGCACAAATTGAGAGATTTAGCAAATGTGAAGTGCATGAGTAATCTAATGTGGTATTGATACATCCTTGAAAATCTGCCCTTGCATGTAAATAACTTCATGAAAATCTTCATTTATGGTTCATATCTCTCCAGCAAATATCTAAATGGGAAAACATGTGAATGAGCTCCTTTGTAATGTGATTTCAAGTAGGGCTTGTATTCGTCAAGTCTAGGTTCATGCCTTTAAACCAATTTTCACCATGGTTTGGTATTCCTGTAGCATGAGATATGACATCTACTGAAACTATGAAATCAATCCCTGCAATAGTAGCCTTTTATCCTTTCAAAGTGGTGGAAAAAATATCTGTGAGATGCTCATGATAACCTACTTCTTGCACCCCTTGAAAAAACCCTAAACAATTGACATCTTCAAAGCATTTCTTGATAAATTGGGAGGAAGTGATCTCATTGTAATTGGAGGGCTCAAACCTTAGTATCCCCCCCCCTTTTTATAATTTCTTTTCTCTGATGGTGATGAGTCATCTTCCATACTTTCAAATCCCTAGGTGGAAAGCATCAAAATAGTTAAATTTGCAGCTACGAGTGAATGAGGGGATATGATGGGTTTGGGAGTTTCCTAAATTTTTGAGAAAATTTGGGAGGGTAAGGAATGATGTTAATGAGTAGGGGAAAATTAGTGAGGGGAGGGGGTGGTAAATATAAAAACACATTCCTACCTTAGAAAGACATAGGGTAGACTAGGGTTTATCGGGAAAATGATAGAAATGAAGGGAAATGGTTGTGTAATGTATGGAAGTGGTCTACCAACTGTAAATAAAGGTGTAGGGGAAAGAAAACTAGGGTTTTGAGCAATACTTTAGCACTTGGAAAGAAAAACCATGAATTCTAAAAAAACCCTAGGAGAAGAGGTTTTTCATTAAATCCTCTTGGTAAACAATGCAAAGGAGGGTATGAAATATTTTAGCTTACTTCTTAAAGAGATTGAAGACTATAATGGCTGGAGTGAAACCTCGAAAAACCAATTTAACTGCTAAAATCCACTTCTTAAAAACATTGGCTAGAAGCACAACGTAGACTTCCTGTGCCCAGTTCCCATGCACATCGTAGTGCTTCTATGCACCATGCCTTTCTCACATGTGCAACATAGTGTTTGTATGCGCAACGAGCTCAATGTTTTGCGAGTGAGAGGTAAAAACCTAAGTTTTTCTTGCCAATATGAGATGCAATCTCAATGGTAGAAGGATAAAATAATACAAATGATTTTCCATTTTGTATTTTTGGCCTTTTTATAAACTGAAGTGACTTATTTTGAGTGAGGATGGGCCTCACATGTCATTTTCCAAGAATGATTGCATTTTTTGAACTTTGTAACCTTTGGAACCTTGTATCTTTTTGAAACCTTAAATTCCATATTTAGGAACATGAAATTATTACCTAATAGAAACATAAATTACATTTTTAAATCAAACTTTATTGAACAAAATTTCTTATTACCACTCCAATTGCTGAATTTTATACATGAAAGGACATATTTAGTGACCTTGAAACCCTATTGACTTAATGGAGACACTGAACTGAATGAGATCATGATGGTGATGACTGGAATGATGATGATGTCTGAATGATGACACACTTAGCTGAGTGATGACAAGGATCAGCATGTGAAAATTTTTGGAAGGAGTGGAAATAGTCCTAGACCTAATACCCAGTGACCAAATTTTTATTTGAAAACCTAATGAAATGGCAAAAGATTGACTATGATAACATAACTAGACATGATAATAAGCCATTTAATCATTGGTGAGAGGCTGTATAGATTGACACTGACAAACACGATCACATATATGAAGCACAGATACTTTCCACATTTAGGAAGTGTAACTTTCAACCGAGTAAGTGGGTATGCAAGTTGTACCCAGGTCCACACAAGATATGTTAAGACTGTCTGTAAAAAATATTCTTCACAGGTTCAAAAAAGACCTGCATTGAAATATTAGTTACACAAGTTCCTTGTCAGTTCTAAGCATGAAATCCTCCATAGGTCGAGAAACGATTCTCCAATTTTCACAGGTCCATGGTGAATATTACAAAATCTATTAAAGAACCCTCCACCATAGGTCGAGAATAACGAGTCCGTCTTTTGCATAGGTCTACGATATCTAAATAACATGTCATATGACATAGAAAAATCCAGAATTAGTGTATGGTCTTTATGACAGTATATGATTATGTACATGTAATGTAGTAATTTAGTTGTCAAGCCTCCCAAAAAATAACGAAACAAAAATGTGGTAGGAATTCAAAATTATCTTGATGGTCGTACAAAAGATAGTTTGTTTAGTATTTATGTAATTTTATTCTAAATTCTAGAATATTTAAATATTTTTATTTACAAGTGAATTTAAATAAATAGTTAATTTATTTTAATATTTATGAGATTCTTAAAATATTTTAAAATCTACATAAAACTACCTTTACAAAAGAGTGCTTTTGTCTACCTTCGAAATACTTGATCAATGGACAATGGACATATGTTTTCCCGAAGTTAAATATTTTTTTCTAAATTCCATTCCTACATCATTATATAACAACATAGAGTCTATAGATTCTAGACTCTATAAAATTTTGAATAATGTTATCATTTCATTGGTTGAAAAATTGATATCATATTTTAAGGAAAATTCTACCAGTCACTGCATCGATAACCTTCACTTTACAGGGTTGATTGTGCTTGGAATTGACAAATTCAACTACTTACTAAATTGATAGGCCTTCATCCAATAGTTTTGATTGTGTTTGGAATTGAAAAATTTGAATAAGTACCCCACTAATGATGACTTAAACAACATGATCCACTAACAAACCAATGAATTTTGGTACTTTCTTATGTTTTTGCATCCTCATAGCCACCAATTTGAGAAGTATTCAGTGCCATGCCAAGCCACATTGTTCTTCCATTTTTAATTTTTGACAGAAAAAATCAGAATTAACTATGTAACTTGAAAAAAAATTACAATTAAAGTCTATTATTCTTTTGTTCAAAAATTGCATTTATATGTATGCATATTTGTTTTAAAATAAATTGATCTGATTTTTGTTAAATTGTTAAATTGTTTTTTTTTAATTGAACTCTGTTAAATTGTTAAATTAGATGTTTAAAACCGAGAATTAACTTTTATTACTTTGCATAAATAATTCACTTACTGTTGTTTAAATTTTTTACCATCAACCAATGGAATTTTCCCTGTCATATCTTCCAGACCATACTTCTATTTACAATTCCTAATTTACACAATTTACATACAATACAACTCTACATTTTCGTCTACTTATCACCCCTTTCAAAAATTTCTTTGGACTCTGAGAAAAAATGGAACTTGACATAGTCAATTCCCATTTCATAGAAGGTAAAATTTTCACGATATTCAATATAATCATTTTCCTCGCAACCTTCCTCTTCTACATTCCAGGTTTGCAAGACTTCTGGACCCTCCTATTTGGTGACAACTCCATTTTGTTGGAAGATTTGCTACCTTGTCAGAATTGTATGCATAAACCTATATTGTCATCAATTGTATCAATGGGTGACTGTAAAATTCCATCCTCTACCTCAGGAAACTCATCACCTCCTTTACCCAACAACACCATTGACATTTTTGACATCAACAATGCCACCAGATGCATATGTATCATCGTTTTGTGCATCATTTGTCTTGTTCTTTTAAACATCTTCCATTGATTTAAACTTTAGTTTTGGCTACGTTGTTTCTTTGGAATGCCTCACTCTCAACTCTTGTATTTCATGGTGTAAGCACAACACCACATTCTTTGTTATCATTGTCATAATTGTCACACAAGCTTGCTAGTTTATGGTTTCATCTTTGTCATCATCATCTTTCCAATGGTTAAAAACCATGTCTTTAGTGGATGGGGCATTTAAGAAGTGATCAATACTATATTTCTCAAACTCTGAGTACAAAATATGTTTTTCCCAACCTCGTTGTTTGCTTGAGCAATTATACCTCTAACAAACCCAATTCAAGTTTGGGAAGGGAGATATGAAAATTATCATAAACTGGTTAGTTATTAAAAAATAGTATTTATGATCTGCCTCTATTTTTCTAAAAGCACAGATCCAAATTCATTTGGGAATCAGGTTTGATGTGGAATTTTTCTTTCAGATTTGTAGTACCTTCTTCAACAATGCTAGCAGTGTTGTTCTTCTTGAATTTTGGGCATAAAAAATTACTTAGTGTAGTAGTAGCATTATTATCATGATTTGGGACATCATCTTCCACACTGTCTCTTTGATCTGGTGAGCTCCAATATTCTGAAGGAGGTTTATTTGATTTTTGTTAAGGATGTCCAATAGCCCCTGTCCTTTTTAACAACAAGAATGCTTTCAAAATCACATGTGTCATGCTAGTCTCTTTTTCCTTGTTGTGAGGCAGCAAGCGCTTCATCGACAAAAAGCTCTTCATCACACTTAGGAGACTCAACTAGAAAATATTGGTGGTTCCCCCACTTCTTGTGTTCCACTTTTTATGACTCCTTTAGTATTGTAAAAAAATTCTAGTAGGTTATGATCAATAAAATAGCAGGTTTGTGTCTATCACCCCATAGGGGTCCACTATCACCTCACCAACCATAATGGCTAGGATGTGTTGTTACTCATTTTCATTGGTAATAAACTATTATAATTTTTTTTATTTAAATTTAGGGACCATCCTAGTGTTTTTGGAAACCATGTACATGTCATTTCTCCATAAACTAAGGCATTTGCAAAAAATGTTCATTTAATATTTTATTGAATATTTTATTTATTATTATTATTATTTTTTTTCAGGGATAAAAAACCCACTAAACATGGTTGAAAAATGGACATTATGCATAGATGTTTCTTGTTATCCCAATCCATGGAAGGCAATGATTACATATGTGCTATGCAATATTGTGACTAACAAAGTCCTCCAAAGGAAAATGAGTATACCTATAAGAACAACAAACAACGAAGCATATTATATAGCATTGATAAAAGCTTGAGAATAGTTAGGGATTATGGATCCAATGGAATTGTAGTTTTCACCAATTTTGAACTTGTGTGCAACCATATGAAAGACATGTACCAAGTTAAGAAGGAGAGGCTAAAACCACTGCATGGAAAATCAAACAATATTTTTAGACAATTTCAATAATTTAGTATAAGACAATGTGAAAATTTTAATAAGATGTCTAGTGATCTATTGTATGGGGCAAAGCCAATTCAAGTTTTTCTATCAAATATGAATTCGTGTTGAGATGCTCTCCATCAAAATTTATTGATGGAAATTGTAAGATATCTTTGATATGTGTGTGTGTTTTTAGTTATAAATGTGTCATTTTTAATGACCATGTGTTTTTTTCAATTATATACCAAGTGCACTCCCATTATGTGAACAAAAATTGGTGAACTTCATGTTTTAGAAAATTTTGTATTTAATTTTCAAAATGTGCACCCACTATGTAAGCACAACTTGGTGAACTTCATGTTTTAGAAAATTTTATTTTTAATTTTCAAAATGTGTACAACTTCAACATTTCTTTTTTTTTAAATAGTCAAGTGAGTTTTACACATCAATTTGTGTTTTGAAAGTTTTGTGTTTTTCATAATTTGTGTTCAAGTTGTGCTCCAACATTTGTGTAAATTACATCAATTTTTTGATTTTTTTTTGAAATTTTTTTAAATAGTATTTTTAAAAATAATTGTAAATGCATGAGGTAAATTTTTAAACATCATGTATCTATGTATTTGTAGATATCAATATATATCATGGATGATCATTTTCCATGTGATTCTTCGAGTCTTTAAACATCATGTGTATCTATGTATCTGTAGATATCCATATATATGTCATGGAGGATGATCATTTGCCATGTGATTCTTCGAGGTGAACATCAATAGAGTCCCATGCTTCTATGAGAGAGGGGGATCATGGATGGGGGGGTGTCCTTCATGTTCATGGTATTTATACTAAATGTGCAAGTTTTTAAATTACATTTGAATATATAATCTTATCCCCATGCATACATGTAAACATATGAAATTGGTTTTTTATCAATTTAATGAGTTAAATTAATTTTTAATAAATTTCATTTTTTAGGAGTTCAGATGAAAAGAGTATATATTCAATAAATTGAGCCTAGCCATGGTTCATGCAATTATGGTATGGTTCACACAATCTACTAAATCATATGTATGTATGTACATGTATGCATATTTGAATTGATTAGAAGTTCATATTTTTTTATGAAGATTTTATCTCGTTGCGTGAGGGTGGTGGTGGTTGTACACATTCACCTAGTGGCCAATCAATAGGTGGTGGCCAATCGCGTGAGGGTGGTGGTACACATTCCTCTGGTGGCAAATCAATGGGTGATCATGTTGGTTCTTTACGATCTTTGGGTGGACATGATGATGCTTAGCCATCTCGAGGTGGCCATCAATTTGAATATTATTATCATGATTATTAATTTGTTAAATTATTTATATAATTTTTTTTTTTTTGTACAAATTTGTTCACATGTTTTTATATTTATACATAATTTTATATATTGATGCAGAGGGTGAAAATGTTGCTCGAAAAAGACGTAGGCCATATTGCGTAATTCAAGAAGAAGGTTTTACACCAACCACGACTTATCCATATAAAATTCCCGATTATTTACCTTGAGAAACAAAAATCCAACAATGTGCATTACAAAAGTACGAACATATTTATTCAAAATTGAGAAAAGATTTTGTGTGTTTGAAACTCCCTGCAGAGAGTTAAGAAAGCTTACAAATAATTACGCACTCTCTAAGAACACTTGTAGATGTTTACAAAAATTTTGGGCCAACCACTGATACCTTCGTAGAAATGACGAGGAAAATAAATGAAGTAGTAATGGGTCCCGATACATGGGACGATGTTAAAAACAGGGTTACAAAAAAAAATGGAAAAAACTATGTTTAATTTCAAAGAAGAGCTGAAAAGAAAGATGCTAAAGGTGAAATGTTTCAAGCACCCTAACATAGCCTGCCATTTGTATGATAGGCACCTTGCAGCCTATGGTAGACTACCATGGAATGACGAGATTCATTTTTATTTTGAAAAATTATTTTATGCATAATTTTTTTTGGGAATGAAACCCAATTATAATGACCTTCCTTCTGATTTTTTTGGTTATGGGAAAGGTCGATTATGTGACCGTAAGGGTGCTAAGCATGATAATGAGTTTCTTTGCCTTGAGCCATCTTTAGTAAGCCAACCTCCTCGTGTGGAAATGTTGCGATCAGATATGGATGCCACTTCTCAAATTCAAGGGATGCCATCATAAACAACGTTTAGACTAGAAATGGTGGAATTGATATTGGTCTGAATCAACAAAGAGCACGAGATAATGCATGTGCTAATTTTTGTATAATACAGATGATGAGATAGAGAACATGAGAATTGAAGAGCTTAGAACATATGCAAAGAATGGTCGCAATGGTTGGCATGACTTAATTCTTCATGAGGAAGAGGGTGTGGGATCAATATGTGTTAATGGTTAGGGTGGATATTTTAATGTAATTTGTAATTTACATATATATATACATGTTTTTATGTATGTGTTATTCTAATATAAATGTATCATATGTTCACCATTTTCCATTTACACGCATGTTGAATGAAAATTTGATAATATCATAGTCCAAGGCTCAGGTTCTGTCAATCCAAATGATAATTTGGGAAATGTTAGTGTTTTTTAAGCGTTCATGATGTTGATGTACAATTTTTATTATATTATTATATCAACCTATCATGATGTGTATAATTTAAAAGAAAATAATAATTTATACATCTTGAGGCAATTTAATTACCTATCATTTAATTGTCAACCCGGGGGTTTAGTAAAACTTTCGAAGCGTGCATGCACTATATATGCTAGAAATTATCCTCCAATTTAGATTAATATAAATGAAAAATCAAATGATGAAAAACTAAAAACATAAGGACGCTAATATCAATCTACGTAAAGGAAAAACTTAATCTATGAAGGCAATTCAAATTCTACTCACAAAAGTTATCTAATATGAACATGCACACAATCTCTTGAAAATGAATATTTTAAACTAGGAATGAAAATAAATATAATCTGGTTGCATGAAATGAAAAGATGATCTATACTTGCATGGTTGAAATCAAACTTAATCTAATGATAATAAGGTAAATTTATGCTAATGAAAGAAAATCTAGTCTAGGAAAGCAAGAAATCTTTAATCTATGAAAATAGGAAATCTAATCTAGGATAGTGGGAAAATTTAATCTAAGAAAAAATTGAAATTTAATCTACCACATATGTATAAGTGAAAATATAAACTATCACACATGCATAAATAGAAATATAAACGATGACACACTTGCATAGAATTGGAAATCTAATCTAGGACATTCAAAAGACACTTACTAGAATTGAAATTTTAATCTACCACACACACTTGAATGAATGAGAAAAATAATCTAGGTACACTTCATGAATTCAAAATCTAAACTTATTGCAAGAATTGAAAACCATGAATTGAAATCTAAACAATATTAACTACAATGAAAGCAAAGTGACCATCCATATAAACCTGCAAGAGCACAAAAACAAAATCAGCATATGAAAAATGAACTTATGAAAGCATGTAAATGAACATAAAGAAAATAATAACAAAGCATGAAATGAAAAATAAAATAAACACAATGAAATGAATGAATTATGATATAATCTCACACTCATTTAGGTGGCCAATCCAATGATGCACGATGATGGCAATTGAAAATCTCCATATGCAAGGAAAAAACAAATCAAAATGAAAGAACACTCATGAGTATGGTGCCAAATATAATTTTTTATTCAAAACATGAGCATAAATCCAAACTTTACACATGAATTTGAGAGGAGAATGCTCTCCTATTTATACAAAAACATAAGAAACTACCTCATGAATGAGGATCCACTATTCTCTCCCTAGATCCATAAAAATCTCAACCAATTAGACACATCCATTTATCCATGATTTTTCTCCATGAGATATGGTTGATTCCTATCCCAAATCTTCTTCCAACCTTGAAGAGAGTTAGAAATTTATCCTTAGATGCCACATAAGAGTGTCTTTATAGCTTCCAAATGACCTACACTTGTCATGAAACTCAAGCCACTTTTAGATATTCGCAGGTATATGCCATTTTTCTAATTTTTAACCATTGATTCAAAAAAAACACTTGAAAAATATAACTTTAGGAAAATACAATAATGAGCCCATATGATGATAGAGATTTAGGGTTATATAGTGACAAAGTGATGGAATGAAGGTGATAAAGGTGAAATGAGGTGTGAATGAAGTGAAAATATGTCATTTTAAAGACATTTTGGAGACGCAACATACCCCCAACTAGAGTGATTGCATGTCCTCATGCAAATATTGCATTAATTCCCTTGATTTTCTTGCAATGTCTTTGCTTTTGAATGAACTTGGCTTATATCAATGCTCTTTAAACTTTGATTCGATTATATTTGACACTTTCATTTATTTTTACAAAATATTCCTTGTCATATATTGAATTGCAACATGTTTGGTTGGTTCTTGTGTGGCAACCAAATTTTAATTGGTATTTGTTCTTGTGTATCAATACCTTGTTTCTTTTTGTTGCAGCAAGGTTCCTTTAACATTTTGAGAATGCATATTTAAATAAACCATATAATATGCTCATTGTTGGGTATGTGTTATATTCTTTCCACGACTAGTCATGCACGGGGAGGGCGATAGCTCCCTCTGTACATTGCGTCGGGCGCAACACCACGGGAAAATATTTTTGGACCCTATTTTTCGAAGGGCGGACCCGCCGATGGTTTTGTGCATGGGTTTGCACATGGCTTTGGGGCATGATGGTTTTAGGCCCCTAATATTTTGTAGATATGGTCAAGGGAACTATGGTTATGTTCTAATCCAAGGTTAATGGATTGGGGTTTATATATGTTTCGGCATGTATATATATGTGTTGGAAGACTAAAAGGAATATAATGAAAAATCAAGCTGGTCGTACTGATTTGGGATCCAGGGGAAAATCTTTGTGTATATCTGTTTTATGTTTTATACTCTCGCTATTTTTTATTTTCTATTTTTAAGATTCGTTTGCAGATAATTTCTGTACAGGGTTAAAACCTACACTCATTATTTAGCCATAATTTTGAAAATCATGCAAATTTTTTTGAACCATAATGCAATCATAATTGATTAGGAAAAGTATGTTAGGATGAAATGAAGTGAAACATAATGAAGGGATATGAAAAATGATCATAATGGATGCCCCACCCCCCCCCCCCCCCCCCCTCCCCAAAATAAAGGTGTTTTCTGTTTTTTAAATGAGAAAGGAAATATGGTAAAGTATTTTCCAAGAAATATAACTTCAATATTTAAGGATTTTTTATGATTAAAAGCTAGAAAATAACATACCTTTACTTACCTTAGAGTGTACAAATTGTGAATATGTATAGAAGTGTAGATCCTGCTACTGAATCATGGAATATAATGTAGAATTTCATCTGCTTCTTGGTTGCATAAATGGTGGATGAGGTCTTGAAAGTGGATTCTTTATTTCTGGTGCTAAATATGCTATATTCACTGCAAAATGTTGAAGTGATATAGTCTTCATCTACTACAAAACCCGATGGTACAATTATAGTCATGCGAAAAATGTGTTTTTGTCGAACATGAAGAGAAGTCATTGGATTATCGACCATTAATGAATGTCGTTAACCAATGCGAGGTAAACTTGCCATTAATGTCAATGACTGCTAAGGTACCTAAGTACATATTTTGAAGTGCGAATAGATGTTCTGATGTCAAGTCACTTGAAAGATTCAACGATCAAGGGACATTGATGTATTCCCATGATTGTCAGCGAGCGAACTTGTCATTAATGCATACAAGCCTCAAGGTACTAGTAAGGATTCTAGCCTTGAACCTAGATAATGTGTTGATGTATATAGGCAAATAATTGTTAGAAGGGAGGCATTAATGAATCCCCCATCATCTAACGCGAGTATGGAATAATGATTTTGGAAGGACCATGGATGAAAATTTGCATCAAGCAAGATTTATTTAATGGAAAGGAAAATGACAAGAAGGTAAACAAGTGAGCAGAAGGCAAAAGGATAAATCATCATGTAAGCGAGCTGAATTTTTTTATTAATGAGTTACTGAAAATGAATGGAAATTATGGAAAATGTGAAGGAAACATGTGAAAATTGCAAGGAAAATGGTGATGATGATGTTTAGAAAAAATTCTTAAACAACTTGTGAGTTTGGAGAGGAAAAGTGATGGCATTTATGGATGATAGAAATGGATCTAATTGGTTCATGTTTCTTGAAATTGGTAGTAGAAAACCAATCATGCAATAAATTGGCTTCCTTCAATTCTCTAATTGTCTTGGAATCTGAAAACAAAACATGGCACTAACATTGCAATAAAACGTAAGTGTGTTCAGAGAGAAGTGATCAATTTCTCTTTGATGTGTCTTCATTTCAAATTATCATGGTTAGTCCAATTTCACAATTACGATAATAATTCCAATTTCTAAAAAAAATGACGATATGCACAATTTACTCAATTTACGTTTGAACCATAACAAAGAAATATTAATTTTTGAATGCTTAATGATTCCTGCAAAACAATATTCGATCAAAATTCACCAATCGACCCAGTAGATAAAGAGATATTATGGTTCTTCTTCTTTCCTGCATCATGCTTGAAAATGTAATATTAGACAAAATTATTTCGATAATGCAAAAACTCAGTGTTAACAAAATTCAGTTTCCAATTAAATTTAGTTAAGGTGAGCTATTGCACCTTTATTCAATTAATTTTGTCATGTTTTTTTCTCATTATTTTCCTTTGTTTTTGCTTCGACGGGTTTGTTTAAATAAACCATCACACCAATTTTTTCTCAATTTGCTTCAATCATGAATTTCACATCAATTTAAAGACACACACACACACACACACACACACACACACACACACATATATATAATTTTTTAAATATTTTTATTTTTATTTTTATGGAAATAACATACAATATAATTACAATCTAAAAATTAATGAAATATTTACAAAATAAAAATGAAATATTAAAACATCACTCCATGCCTCCTATAGATAAGGGAGATCAGATCTTCTCCTTCCATTATGGCTACAACTGAATCAGTGCATTAAATTAGAAACCGTTTTTCTTCTGCAATCTAACCAATAAGGCTCTAAAGAACCTCAAAAATATCTCAAAAATTTGGTTACTAATTTGAGGAAATTTCTTATTGTAAACCTAATTCACCCCGTTCTGAGAAAAACCCATGTTTTATTTTTCTGATATTCGTTTTCATTTGGTCACAAAATGCATTTTAAAAATGATTTTTTTAGGCTGTTACACATTCTAGTAAATAAGGCTCTAAAGAACCTCAAAGATATCTCAAATGGTTACGAATTTGAGGAAATTTCTCACCATAAACATAATTCACCCCGCTCTGAGAAAAATCCATGTTTTATGTTTTCGAGATTCATTTTAATTTGGTCAAAAAATGCATTTTAACATTTCTTTTTCAGTTTATTATGCATTCTAGAAAATAATCTAGTTAACAAAATCGATTGCTAGTTCGTGGGCTCCTCTTATTATTGGTGCATGCCATGGCACTGTTGAATAACTGTTTGGAGGCATAAGGCCAAGTCTTGGCATCGCTAGCCTTCTCGAAGGTGATGCCATCATCCAACACCAATTTTGATCTCCCATGTTTTCTGCCCATAAAACTGCATCTCATAGATTGATACATGGATTACTTCTTAGCTCGTTTAGAATTCATAGATTGAAGGTTGATACAAAGCCTATTCTCAATTTGTCAATTCCCTTGGAAATGAAAACAAAAAGAAAAGAGAATTTATTTTATTTAAAATTTTACATTTTCATTATTCATAAACATTATTTTTTTATTGAAAATATTTCTGTGTGGCTCTTACCACTATAAATCCAAGTAAAATAAAAACAAATGAAAGAAATGAAAATTATAAAAACTTTTAAAATTTTTAAAAATTAACCAAGAACTAAATTTAGAACCAGATCTGATTTTATTTTTCTACTTTATCCTATGCTATTTGAAAGGAATATATATATATATATATATATATATATATATATATATATATATATATATATATATATATATATATATGTGTGTTTCCAATGGAGCCATTTACGGATTAAATTTTTTGAAATGCTCATATCCAAATTTGCAAAATGTACTTGATCGCATGTGAGGACATGATAATTTGTTTTCATTTTTGGATCCGGTGCAAAGATTAGTTGAAGTCTGAATGATTGTTGTGACATAATTACTCATTGAAATCACTATTCAATACATTTTTTGCACTCCAAAGAATGTTTGATATGCATTCTAGATCTTTCATCCATAAATGTTTTAGTATCGAATTTTTATTTTTATTTTTATTTTTTAATGATTGAAATGTATGCAACTTTAAATTATTTATGCATCTACATGTTTTAACCATGCATCTAAAAACTGAAAATAAAAATAATTGAAAATAAACTCTAGACTAAAGGTTAGTTTCTATGCACACTTCCCGGGAACGATGCCAAAATGTTGAGACAATTTAATTACCTATCATTTAATTGTCAACTCGGGGGTTTGTAAAACTTGTGAAGCATGTGTGCACTATATATGCTAGAAATTATCCTTCAATTTAGATTAATATAACTATGAAATCAAATGATGACAAACTAAAAACATCAGGAAACTGAAATCAATCTATGTAATGGAAAAACTTAATCTATGAAAGGCAATTCAAATTCTACTCACAAAAGTTATCAAATATGAATGTGCACACAATATCTTGAAAATATATATTTAAATCTAGGAATGAAAATAAATCTAATATTCTTGCATGAAATGAAAATATGATCTATACTTGCATGATTGAAATCAAACTTAATCTAATGATAAGAAAGTAAATTTATGTTAATGAAAGGAAATCTAGTCTAGGAAAGCAAGAAATCTGTAATCTATGAAAATAGGAAATCTAATCTAGGAAAGTAGGAAACTTTAATCTAGGAAAACATTGAAATCTAATCTACCATATATGTATAAGTGAAAATATAAAATATCACAAATGTATAAATAGAAATCTAAACTATGAAACAATTGCATAGAATTAGAAATCTAATCTAGGAAAGCATTCAAAATACACCTACTAGAATTGAAATCTTAATCTACTACACACACGTGCATGAATGGAAAAACTAATATAGGAACACTTCATGAATTCAAAATATAAAATTCTTGAAAGAATTGAAAAACATGAATTGAAATATAAAAAATCTTAACTATAATGAAAGAAAAGTGACCATCCATCTAACCCTGCAAGAGCACACAAACAAAATGAACATATGAAAACTTAACTTATGAAAGCATGTAAATGAACATAAAGGGAATAATAATAAAGCATGAAATGAAAACTAAACATAACATAAAGAAATGAATGAAATTATGATACAATCTCACACTCATTTAGGTGGCCAATCCAATGATGCATGAGGATGGCAAGTGAACAAGATCCATATGCAAGGCAAAACCAAATCAAAATGAAAGAACACTCATGAGTATGGTGCCAAATCTAATTCTTTATTCAGAACATGAACATAACTCCAAACTTTACACTTGCCTTTGAGAGGAGAAGGCTCTCCTATTTATACAAAAACATAAGAAACTATCTCATTAATGGAAATCCACTATTCTCTCCCTAGATCCCTTAAAATCTCAACCAATTAGATAGATATCCATTTATCCATGATTTTTCTCCATGAGATATGGTTGATTCCTATCCCAAATATTCTTCCAATCTTGAAGAGAATTCAAAATTGATCATTGGAGGAAACATAAGAGTGTCTTGGAAGCTTCCAAATGACCTACATTTGTCATAAAACTCAAGCCACTTTTAGATATTAGCAAGTATATGTCATTTTTCTAATTTTTAACCATTAATTCACTATAAACACTTGAAAAATATAACTTTAGGAAAATAAAATTATGAGCCCATATGATGATAGAGATGTAGGGTTATATAGTGACAAAGTGATGGAATGAAGGTGATAAAGGTGAAATGAGGTGTGAATGAAGTGAAAATATATGTCATTTTAAAGACATTTTGGAGACCCAACAAATTAAATGTTAACAAATTCTGCTTCCATCCGATGTTTTCACAATGGATCCACCCTCTTCTTCCCTATTAGGAGATGTGCCAAATAATCCACTGTCACAAGTATTCAATTTTTCACTTATGTTTCAAGTTATAAATTGAAGTGAAAGTTTTATTAAAAAATGAGATAGATCTTGAGTTATTTTACATTTTTAAATTTTTTGAATTTTAGGTTTGTGGAGTTGATTCTTGTTCTCCAAGGACTTTAACGATGGAGTCAATGATGTGGATAGGAACATCCCAAAAATTTTAAGAATTTTTCTAACATTTTAAAAAAAAAATTATTGCATTAATTTATGCATTTTAATTTGAAATTATATATATATATATATATATATATATATATATATATATATATATATATATGTATATATATACTTGTACATGTATATTGTACAATTTATCTAGGAGGATGCATTGATGCAGGGCCAACATGGGACAATGGAGGGGGAACTAAATGAGGTATTGTATGAAATTATATATATTTTTTCATTTTGTTTGTTTTATTGAAGTTCTGCATTCTCATTCAATTTTAAAATATTAAATTTTATCTTTAATATATATATATATATATATATATATATATATATATATATGCAATTAAGGCCAACATGAGATAATGGACGGGAACTACATGAGGTATTGCATGATTTTTTATTTATTTATGAAGTTCTACATTCTCATTCAATTTTAAAACATTAAATTTTAATTTTAATACATGTACATAAATTTCTTATGCATGTGTATATATATGCAATTACACATTGTGTAGGTTCTCCATTATTCAGATGATAGCACAAGGAGGCTGCTGGAAAATACATTTCAGCCAAATTATCTATTTAATTGATGCACACAACATTTATTTAGTGTTTTTATAGTATATGTTATATTTATTTTCCTATATAACTTGATACTTGTAACACTTGATAAATTGTTATATTTACTTTTATTGAATGATATAAATTTTGTACATATTTTACATTTTGGATAGGTGAACTACATTTACTTTATTAAATGATTTTAAATTTTGGATAGTTGCTACATTTGGCATGTGATCACATGTTGTTATAATGTTAACTTAGATGATCTTAGATTATGTTTTGTTTTTAAAAATTGTTGTTTTGTCACTTGTTATTTAAAATGAAACTAGATTGAAATTCCAAATTACAAAAAACATGTGGTATATGTTATGCATTTGAACATGTGTGAATGCTATATAATTAGCTATAAAAGTCTATTGAAGGTGATATTTAGGTACATATTGCATGATCGTGTGTCATTCAAAACAATCATAGATGGTTTTACATGTTTAAGTTCATGAATATGTAACAATGACTGAAGTACATTTGCATTTAGTTGTTACATTTTGCACACATTATCACATGTTGTTATAATGTTAACTTAGATTCAATATTAGATTATGGGTAAAATTATGAAGCTGGGTTACACGTTTGTGAGAAACACACCTAAAAATTTCAATCTCCCACAATTTTTGCTGAACTTTTCAAAATTTCGGCCAAACTTGTGAAATTAATTCGGCCAAAAATTTCTACCATTAGTCAAACTTATTTTGCAGTTTACGTTGATGGTAATGATAATTTTTTTTTGGATAGAGGCAGAAAATGTTGGGTGTGGAGCCTGATTATCTTGTTTACTTTGTATCACAACATTGGACCCCTGTACCTTAAAAGGGGCGGCAACACCGCCCGTAATTAATCACTGCCGTGGGGAGTCCAGGGGGGGCGGCAGCGCTTTTCGGAGCCCCCCCCCTGGCGGGGGTTTTCGGGGGCAGCACCCTTGAAGCTAAAAACATATGTAAAATTGCCTTGTAAAAGTATAGTAATTTCTAGTCAATCTGGGCCGTTCATTAGGAAAATGATCTGATGGTAGAAGTTATGTTTAGATTAGGTTTTTTTGCCCTAGAAGGCAACCCCCTTGTATATATGAGGGTATTTTATTACGGATGTGCATTATGTGTGTATTCTCGGATCGAGAAAAAGAGAGGGAGACTGTGAGAGAGAACAGAGGATATTACAACGGATCTGCTGTAGGTTTTGTCTCTTTATTTTTTGCTGGATAATAGAAAGGAAGGACTGGCTGTTCGGGGTGGACGTAGCCCAAACTGGGTGAACCATGTATATCTATGTCTCTTTGGTTTTATGTGTTTTGTGTGCTTGTATTTTTCCACATATTTTATGTGTTGCATTGCTCCATAATATATAATTTTCTAACAATTGGTATCAGAGCCGAAGGTATATTTGGCTGATAAACTCTCAGGAAAGAAGGGTTCCTGGTTCGAGTGGGAGCAATGGCGGACGATGGTAAGTTTAGGGTCGAGAAATTTAATGGCAAAAACTTCCCACTGTGGAAGATGCAGATGGAATATTATCTATATTAGAACTTGATCTATACCTACCATTGAGCGCAAAAACAAAGAAGCCGGCGGCCATGACAGACGCGGAATGGAACATTCTCGATAGAAAGGCACTCGGAACAGTACGGTTGTGTCTTGCAGCGTCAGTCACCTTTAATATTTAGAAGGAAAAAACAATAGAGGGTTTGATGCAGACGTTGGCGAAACTATATGAAAAACCCTTGGCCTCAAACAAGGTATTTCTTATGAAACGATTATTTAATATGAAGATGTCGGAAGGTGGATCTGTTGCAGACCATTTAAATGAATTTAATACAATTACCAGTCAGTTAAGTTCTGTAGGGGTAAAATTTGATGATGAAGTTAGAGCTCTGTTATTCTTGTGCTCATTACCAGAAAGCTGGAATGGTTTAGTTATGGCCATTAGTAACTCTGTCTCTGGATCTAGTACTTTAAAGTTTAATGATGTTGTTGGTGCTATCCTTAGCGAGGAAATGCGACGGAAAAGCTTCGGTGAGACAACAGGTAATGCTTTGAGTGTAGATTCTAGGGGAAGAAGAATGGAAAGAGGAAAGAGCTCGGGATATCGCAGTAAATCAAGGAAAGGCAGATCCAAGTCCAGATCAGGGATAGTGTACTGGAATTGCGGAAAGAAAGGACACCTAAAGAAAGACTGTAGATCTCGGAAGGGAAAAGAAGGAGACACACAACAAGAAAACAATCATGAAGCAAATGTGACAGGTGATGTGTTACAATATGCTTTGATTATTTCTTTCAAAAATGTTACTGATTCTTGGGTTGTAGATTCAGGGGCTTCATTCCATGCCACACCCGATAAGAAATATTTTCATGACTATGTTCAAGGAGATTTTGGACAAGTTCGTTTGGGTGATGATAAACCCCGTAAAATTGTTGGAGTGGGTAAAGTTCTTGTAAAACAACAGAATGGAAACCAATGGCTACTAAGGAGGTAAGGCATGTTATAGATCTGAAGAAAAATCTGATTTCAACAGGGCAGTTAGGCAGTGAAGGTTGTGTGACAAATTTCACAGATAAAACTTGGAAGGTCACCAAAGGAGCGTTGGTAATAGCAAAAGGTGAAAAGGTTGGTACATTGTATTTATGCAATGGTATTTCTAACTCTGTTAATGCTTTAACTTCCAAAGGAGCAGATGTAACATTATGGCATCATAGGCTCGGACACATGAGTGAGAAGGGAATGAAGATTCTTCACTCAAGAAATTTGTTGCCAGGTTTGAAGAATGTTGATTTGGATTTCTATGAGAATTGCATTTATGGAAAACAAAAGAGAGTTAGATTTCTCAGAGTTGGGAAAGAAAAGAAGAGCGAAAAATTGGAGCTTGTGCATACAGATGTATGGGGACCTGCTCAGGTATCATCTCTCGGTGGCTCTCGTTATTATGTTACTTTTATTGATGATGCAACTAGAAAAACATGGATTTATTATATTCAAAATAAATCTGATGTATTTGATACTTTCAAGAAATGGAAAGCTTTGGTTGAGATTGAGACAGGAAAGAAGTTGAAGCGTCTCATATCAGACAATGGAGGTGAATATTGCAGCAAAGAGTTTGATAGGTACTGTTCAGAGCATGGAATTCGCAGAGAGAAGACAGTTCCAAGAACACCACAAGAAAATTGTGTGTCAGAAAGGATGAACAGAACAATCATGGAGCGTGCAAGGTGCATGAGATTGCATTCAGGATTTCCTTTAAAATTTTGGACAGATGCTGTAGATACTGATGTTTATCTAATAAATAGAGGGCCTTCAAGTTCCTTGGATGGTGGTATTCCAGAGGAAGCATGGACAGGTAAAAAGGTAAACTAATCTTTTTTAAAGCCTTTTGGTTGTGAGGCCTTTGTCCATATTAATAAAGAAAACAAAACAAAGCTTGAGGCAAAATCAAAGAAATGTACCTTTATTGGATATGGTGCTAATGATTTTGGTTATCGCTTATATGATTATGAAAATCACAAAATCATTAGGAGCAGAGATGTAATATTCAATGAAAAGGTCTTCTATAAGAATCAGCTGCAGGAAAAGAAAAAGGAAAAAGAAAGCAAGGAATACACGGTTCTTGATGAGATAACTGAAAAAGTAAAGGTGCCTGAAAATAATAGTAATAATCAACAGCCACAGCAGTAGCAACCACCACAACAACAACAGGCACCTCAAACACCTGAAAGTGGTGTTAGAAGATCTACCAGGATAAGTAGACCCCCTGAACGATACTCTCCTTCATTATATTATTTATTGTTGAATAATTCTGGTGAACCTGAATGTTATGAAGAAGCAATGCAGGTTGAAAGCAGGAAGAAGTGGGAGCTAGCCATGGAAGAAGAGATGGACTTCTTAATGCATAACCAGACTTGGGACTTAGTCAGGTTGCCTACAGGTAAAACTACATTGCAGAATAAATGGGTTTACAGGCTGAAGGAAGAAGATGGAGGAAAACAGAGGTACAAAGCTAGACTTTTGGTGAAGGGGTTTGCACAAAAGAAAGGTATTAATTTTGATGAAATATTTTCTCCTGTTGTTAAAATGAATTCAATCAGAACTATTTTAAGTCTTGTAGTAGCGGAAGATTTACATCTTGAACAGTTAGATGTAAAGACAACATTTCTCCATGGAGATTTGGAGGAAGAGATATACATGCAGCAACTAAAAGGATATGAGGTAAAAGGGAAAGAAAAATTGGTGTGCAGGTTAAAGAAGAGCTTGTATGGTTTAAAATAGGCTCCAAGGCAGTGGTATCTAAAATTTGACAAGTTCATGTCTGAACAAGGTTATACTAGATGTCACTCTGATCATTGTGTTTATCTAAAAAGACAAAATGATGGCAGCTATATTATATTGTTATTGTATGTAGATGACATGCTTGTTGCAGGGTCTAACATGCAGGAAATAAATGTGCTCAAAAGAAAATTGGAAAATTCATTTGCAATGAAGGATTTGGAAGCTGCAAAACAAATCCTTGGTATGAGGATAACTAGAGACAGGAAAAATCGCAAATTAACACTGTCTCAGAATGAGTACATAGAGAAGGTGTTGAAAAGATTTAATATGCAGAATGCAAAACCAGTTAGTACACCTTTTGCTAGCCATTTCAAAATTAGTAAGGAGATGTGCCCAAAGACCCAAGAAGACATGGATTATATGTCTAAAGTTCCAGATGCATCAGCAGTTGGAAGCTTAATGTATGCAATGGTCTGCACAAGGCCTGATATTGCACATGCAGTGGGAGTTGTAAGCAGGTACATGAACAATCTAGGAAAAGAACATTGGATGGCAATAAAATGGATTCTCAGATATTTGAGAGGTACCACAAATCAAGCATTATGCTTTGGTGGTTCAAATGGTCATTTCTGCTGGTGGATATGTTGATGTGTAAGTATGGTAGGTGACAGGTGAGATAAAGGTGGAGCACCATTGGACATGTGTATTTACCAGAGGTGGAAATAACCGTCAGCTTGGGTTTCAAAATCCAAAGTGTTTGCTTACCCTCAACAATGTGTTTATGTTGTCACACAGAGGCTAGTAACAAATGATTTGGTTGATTTGGTTACAAAGGTTATGAAGGAACTGGGTAAGAATCATGATATAAGTACAATATACAAAGTGATATCCAAAGTGCTATTCATATCTTAAAAGAACTCTGATTTCATTCCAGGACTAAACACATACATCTCAAGTACCATTTCATACGGTCAATATTAGAAGATGGAGAGTTGAAGCTAGAAAAGATACACACTAGCCAGAATCCTGCAGATATGCTAACAAAAGTTGTAACCAGGGAGAAAAGGAGAATGTTCTCAGTTTCAATTGGTCTTCAAGGATGACGATGAAGATGAGGAATAGCTAGGTCCAAAGAGGAGTCATTGTCTAGCAAATGAAGTAGCGGTGGAGTTGCTACAATCATTCTCCAAGTGGGAGATTGCTGGGTGTGGAGCTTGATTATCTTGTTTACTTTGTATCACAACATTGGACCCCCCCAGCCCCCCCACCTTAAAAGAGAGAGCTACTACCAGAATTAAATTCGCCGCCGTGGGGTCTAACAAGTAGTCTCGCTTTGGAGCCTCCTGAAGCGCCATGACCACCACCTCTGGGTTAAAAACATATGTAAAATTGTCTTGTAAAAGTATAGTAATTTCTAGTCAATCTGGGCCGTTCATTAGGTGGATGATCTGACGATAGAAGTTATATTTAGTTTAGGGTTTTTGCCCTAGAAGGCAACCCCTCGCTTGTATAAGGGTATTGTATTGTGGCCGTGTATTTGTATATGAATTCTCAGAGCGAGAAAAAGAAAAGAGGGAGACTGTGAGAGAGAACAGAGGATATTACAACGGATCTGCTGTAGGTTGTGTCTCTTCATTTTTGCTGGACAATAGAAAGGAAGGACTGGCTGTTCGGGGTGGACGTAGCCCAAACTGGGTGAACCACGTGTATCTGTGTCTCTCTGGTTTTATGTGTTTTGTGTGCTTGTATTTTTCCGCATATTTTATGTGTTTCATTGCTCCATAATATATAATTTTCTAATAGAAAAATCGACATTAAAAGTTTGACCGAACTTCGTTTTTATAAATATAGCAGCCCATAGACCGCAACAAGTTTTCGACCGATTGTTTGCTTGTTGTTAATGACCATTGGAGAGCTCCGAGAGTATTGTGTTGCACTTGTGGACCTTTGGGAGGTGATTTTTTCACTTTGTGTGGCGGTGTGTTTGTTTGTTTGTTGGCAGTGACTGGTGGAGAGCGTCGGGAAGATTGTTTTTCGCTTGTGGACCGTTGGGAGGTGTGTTTTTTAGTTTGTGTGGCAGTGTGTTTTTTTTTTGTAAAATTTCTAATCTCTGTTTTTTTGCAGTGTTTGTAGGTTTTAGCGTATTCTCTTCTTTGTGTCTCCATGTGGTAGAATCATGCTTGTTTAGCTTGTTCATCCACAACTTGTTTGTCTACTTTCTCGGTTGCAAGTACACACACTAAATCCTTTGGCTTGCCTGCTAAATTCTCCCTCTCTACACACGTGTCTAGGTGTGTGTCTGCTTGCCTAGTGGACCTTAAATTTTCCAAATTTAGTGATATATTCTGAAAATACCTTTACTACTTCCTATTATTGTCTAAATTTATTTAGACCAGTGTAGAGTGAAAAATAACAAGAGTTAATATGTGTTCAATATAGAAGTTGTTTTCACAATTTGTTATGAATTTGATACATTTATGTTTGTAGTGTTGTGCCATACTTATGTTCATGGCTATTCATTTTATATTTTCACATAGAAAGCTGTAATAATTCTTGACTGCAAAATAATAGAGTAATAACTTGAGCTTAGTGTTTATAGTTATGAGTTCAAGCATTATGAGCAGCTCTAATTATGGTCATAATTTTATGCTCACCTGCTGCTCTATCTTCACAGTTGGTTGCTTTATATATTTGCATACCGGAGGACTACTGATACTGGGTTTGGGTTGGAAAATTTCTCTGATGATAAGTTCTCCCAATTAACAGATGAGGTTCGACATCAATGTCGATAGCAGTCGTCTTCAATCCGTTCACATAACACGATTCATATTAGAGCCCAATTCACTTAGTAAGATTAATTCACCTTCTATTTTTACACCTTCATACCTAGACCTCTTAACCCTATCACAATTTCTTAATTCAGACTTATTGGGGACAACACTTAGAACCGACGACTATACCCACCTACCTGCTTCACCAACTTGAAAACTTACCTCAACCTCACACTTAGTGCCTTGCATCTGATTCCCTGAAAGCTTGTGGTTGGACTGCCTTCCAGAAAGCATTCCTCTTGAGTACTACTGTATGCTTTTTAGTAGTACATAGTTTGAAAATTCAGAGCCTGATATCTGTGGATCTAGCAGTAATGTTCACTGAATAGTTTCATTATTGTCTAAATTTATTTAGACCAGTGCATAGTGAAAAATAACAGGAGTTAATATGTGTTCACTATAGAATTTGTTTTCATAGTTTGTTATGAATTTGATACATTTATGTTTTTAGTGATGTCTAAGTAGTGGATACTTTTTTTTTTTGTTAGAATATAATTTTTTATTTATTTAATTTCTGCTATTTTTTATGTTTAATTATTTTAAAACTATTGATACATTGATTTGTATTTTATAATTTCTTGATTTTCACTGCAATTGGACTACTCTTTTTGTTGGACAGCTACTCACAATCAATCTTGCAACTTTAGTCATTTGAACTGCCTTATTATAGACAACCAAAAACCTTAAGCTTATATCCTGGGAAACTGCCTTCCTTATTCATTCATTACTGCCAGAATTGATGAGATCAAATCAAATGATTGCTATATTGTGGATTATGTTTAATTATTTTAAAACTATTGATAGATTGATTTTTATTTTGTAATTGCTTGATTTTATCTACAATTGGACTACTCTTTTAGTTGGACAACTACTCACAATCAGTCTTTCACTTCTTAGTCATTTGAACTGCCTTATTAAGACAACCAAAAACCTTCAACTTAGATCCTAGGAAACTGCCTTCGTTATTGATTCATTACTTCCAGAATTGATGAGATCAAATCAGATGATTTCTATATTGCGGATTATGTTTAATTATTTTAAAAATATTGATAGAATGATTTGTATTTTGTAATTTCTTGATTTTCTCTGCAATTGGACTACTCTTTTCGTTGGAAAACTACTCACAGTTAGTCTTGCATTGCTTAGTCATTTGAATTACCTTATTATAGACAGCTAGAAACCTTCATCTTAGATCCTTGGAAACTACCTTCGTTATTCATTCATTACTGCCAGAATTGATGAAATTAGATCATATGATTGCTATATTGTGGATTCTAATGATTCTTGTCTACTTTAATGAGTTTAGTTTATTATATACATAGTCACATCTCAGAAAGGGTTTGGGTTTCCTGCTAAATTCTCCCTTTGTTTATGGTTCTAGGTAAAAAATGTAAAATAACTAGAATTCTTTTTCTTTTTGTGTTCCATGCCATTCTAGCTTTGCTGTCTATGTCTTGAATGACTTTGCCCCTTATTCTTTCTCATTTGCAAATGTATATGGGCATGATTGAATTATGGAGTTGAGAGCTCTTATCTGCTTTAATGGAGTTGGTTTGCTTAACTGCTATATTATGGATTCTAATGATTGATGCCTGCTTTAATGGATTTAGTTTATTACATACAAAGTCACATCTTAGAAAGGGTTCAGGATCGGATGATGTGGGAAGGAATAAAATTGACATGCTCTCAGTAAGTCACTTGCCCTAATTGAATCACCTTTTTTAATAACTGATGATCCCAATCCATATTTGAAGTAGGTCCTTATTTTTTGCACCCCGCCTTCCTTGCACCTTTCTTCTGTAGGTAGTTCCATCCATCCGTCAATTAATATCCTTCCTGGAAATGTGGGATGTCTGGGCATATATCCTATTAATGGTGATTCAACATCCTCCATTCTAATATCTTGGAAAAAATGAAAAAGTGTTTGCTTACTCGCTTTTCCGATAGAGGAATTCGATCGATCCTATGGCAGGCAGGCACCTGCGGCAATACTCTATTCACCAGATTTTCTCCCTACCACACACACAATTCCACTCCAATCTCCCCTCCCTATCTAAGCTTTTTAATTGATCCCAAACACGTTCCAAAGAAAGAGCTTCATAGACATTGAGTGAAATTTCCTGTACATACGTATCTGTGCATATGTGTCTGGGCATGTATCTGCTTGCCTAGCGGACCTTAAATTTTCCAAATTTACTTATAATTTGAATCAAAATGTTTCCCAAATTTAGTTATAATTTGAATAAAAATGTTGGTTTCTTTGGCATGCCTGCTAAATTCTATTGAATTCCAATAAGAAATTGTAGCACCTACACTAGTGTGGGACCAATAGGTCCTAACAGCACCTACACTAGTGTGGGCTAAATTTGGTGAAGTGTCTAATTTAATTTTCCCTTAATTAAATTGGACAATAAAATGTAATATTATCTCATGATCATTTTTAATAGTTAACTGAGTGTGATAAACTCAGTTAGTTCATGAATTTCGAGTTGAGGGTGCTTGATGAGGCATGCAGAGTAATTCTATTAGTTATGGAGTTCAAATTGTAGTTGGTGCATTAGTTTAATGCATGTGTAATCAGTTAACTCAGTTAAGTGAGTTAGAGTCAGTTGAAATACTTGTAACTATTTGTTGCACTAGTGAGAGATCAAGTGAATTAAATATTATTTAATTCACAATCAGTGATCTGCCATACAACTGATGATTTACTATTAATAGTTGCAGCATGTCAGTTCTAGTGGAGACCCAGTTGAGACAAAGGTGAAAGGGAGGTTAACTATCAGTTGTGTTCTTATTAGGTTTCTTTCATGTAACCAGACATCCATTGGAGTGCCTGTGATCCTTGCGCAATTTAGGAAGGAAAAAATTCCTAAAGAATAGGGATTTTATTCATCAGGAATTACGCAAGCAAGTCAGGCTATTTAGAGGCTGATAATTGGCTAAGTGTTGACCAGTTTTGTCCAGGACAGTGTGAGATAGTTAGCAGAGTGCAGGAGACTCTTGTGAGAAGAGTGCATTGTAATTATTTCATGATTCCATGGCTAATATACAATAGAATATAGAGGGGTTTTGAGCAAAAATATTTCCCAAGAAAATTATTTGTATTGTGGTTTGATTTGTTTCTTTCTTTGCTTCATGTGATTGGTGATTGTGTTTAATTTCTGTAATTGATTTGTAGAAGTGATTCAATATCTAGCTTTAGTACATTGTTAGATTGGATTGAATCCATTGATATACATATGTTTGTATAATTTCTACAAATTATCCCTCTCTATGAACTATGAGAAATGTAACTGTGATAAAGATAAGCTACAATCCATTATGTTACCCCTCAATGTTGATCTCCTACATGTATATCTAGTTTCATATATGTGCATATGTGTCTGGGTGTGTATCTGCTTGCCTAGTGGACCTTAAATTTTCCAAATTTACTTATAATCTGAATCAAAATGTTGGTTTCATTGGCTTGCTTGCTAAATTCTCCCTCTTTGAACTGTGAGAAATGTAATTGTGAGAAAGATAAGCTAGAATCCATTAATATTACCCCTTCGTGTTGATCTCCTGCACATATATCTATTTACGTATCTGTGCATATGTGTCTAGGTGTGTATCTGCTTACCTAGTGGACATTAAATTTTCTAAATTTACTTACAATCTGAATCAAAATGTTTGCCAAATTTACTTATGATCCGAATAAAAATGTTGGTTTCTTTGGCTTTCCTGCTAAATTCTCCCTCATTGTGAACTATGAGAAAGATAAGCTGCAATCCATTAATGTTACCCCTCAGTGTTGATCTCCTGAATGTATATCTAGTTACTTATCTGTGCATATGTGTCTAGGTGTGTATCTTGTTGCCTAGTGGACCTTACATTTGCCAAATTTACTTATAACATGAATCAAAATGTTTGCCAAATTTAGTTATAATCTGAATCAAAATGTTGGTTTATTTGGCTTGCTTGCTAAATTATCCCTCTCTGTGAACTATGAGAAAGATAAGCTACAATCCATTAATGCTACCCCTCAATGTTGATCTTCTGCACGTATATCTAGTTATCTGTGCATATGTATCTGGGTGTGTATCTTCTTGCTTAGTGGACCTTAAATTTGCCAAATTTACTTATAATTTGAATTGCTTATAATTTGAATCAAAATGTTGGTTTCTTTGGCTTGCTTGCTAATTCTCCCTCTCTGTGAACTATGAGAAATGTAGTTGTGAGAAAGATATGTTGCAAACCATTAATGTTACCCCTCAGTGTTGATCTCCTGCACATATATCTAGTTATGTATTTGTGCATATGTGTTTGGGTGTGTATCTTCTTGCCTAGTGGACCTTAATTTTTCCAAATTTACTTATAATCTGAATCAAAATGTTGATTTATTTGGCTTTCCTGCTAAATTATCCCTCTTTGTGAACTATGATAAATGTAATTGTGAGAAATAGAAGCTACAATCCATTAATGTTACCCCTCAGTGTTGATGTTTGTCGAGTGGTATCAAATATCTCGGGGTCCTTTTAGTTTCTAGATGCAGCCATGAAAAAAATGAAAAATTCCCTACCTTGCGGTTGACAAGATTATGTTAGAAGCTCAAATCACTCTTTAGGCTCTCTACTGCATGTATTTAATATTTCTAATAATATAAAAGCCCACAACAAAGATGAAAAAAATAGTTTAAAATGAAAATGGGAAATCAACTATTTTTAAAGAAACAAAATCTATTTTTTGGGATCATTTCTGTTATGTAGGGAGCACCATCAATGGAAAAGTATAGGTCTAGAACCAATACAAATAAAAACATAAGAATGCACATAACATAAAATTAATTTAAATGATGTATCGTGTGAAGCCTTGTTAATTAAGTAGAAAGTATGCATGGTTGGAACCCTTCATGGGCTGAAATGACTGGTCAATGGCATACCAAATAGAATACATTTATATGCTCCCTGCATTTATGCAACTTTATAACATATTGCTAGAATTACCCTGAGAATGTATTAGTGTGGAAAAAAGGACACTTCCTTACTATTGAATAATATAAGCTCATACATGCATCATTTTTGGAGTTTTCTTGAAATGGTTTCTGCTATCTTTGGTACATATTGGTTCTGGCACACATTGAAATGGAATTTTTTCCAATAATATAAAAGCATGCAACAAAGATGAAAAAAATAGTTTAAAATGAAAATGGGAAATCAAATATTTTTAAAGAAACAAAATCTATTTGTTGGGATCATTTCCGTTCTGTAGGGAGCACCATCAATGGAAAAGTATAGGTCTATAACCAATACAAATAAAAACATAATATTGCACATAACATAAAATTAATTCAAATGATGTATCGTGTGCAACCTTGTTAATTAAGTGGAAAGCATGCATGGTTGGAACCCTTCATGGGCTGAAATGACTGGTCAATGGCATACCAAATAGAATACATTAATATGTTCCCTGCATTTATGCAACTTTATAACATATTGCTAGAATTACCCTGAGAACGTATTAGTGTGGAAAAGAGGACACTTCCTTACTATTGAACAATATAAGCTCATACATGCAACATTTTTGGATTTTTCTTGAAATGGTTTCTGCTATATTTGGTACATATTGGTTCTGACACACATTGAAATGGCATTTTATTTTTTGTGTAGCCACCATAATTTGTTCCCAATGTAGTGTTCAAATCCAGCCAAATATTTATTTGCAAAGGTTTTCTGATCAAGTTTCTTCTTAATATCTCTGAGTTTAATTTATGATTATCCTTTGCTATGATTTTATCTTTCAAATCCAAGATTGAATGGTAATTTTATAGTAGTGCATTTATTTTTTGAGTTTGTGCTTCTAACTTTACCATATATGAGGTCTTCCATTTGACATTTATTTCAACAAATTTAAATTCTTTTTGAATTATTGCTAATTATGCTCTAAACTTTTGAATATGCTCTACATCTAATCCTTCTTTGATTATTTCTAAATCAATAATTAATGCTTTAAAGGCTTAGGTTGCTAACAAAGCAAATTCTATCTCTTCATTGAATTTATGAATGAATTGTCCAATTTAACACTTTTCTCCGATAGGAAACTTGATTTTTTATCTAAGAATTTTGATTTATTTATCCTTTTCTTTAAAAAGAGATGAAATTATAGTTTTATCCTTTGAATCTTCAGAAATTTAACAGTTAATTTATACTTTAAATCACTAATTAATATTTTATGAGTACTATATGTAGTTCTTTTAGTTTTCAATTCATTTTCTAGTTTGTTAAACTGTATATTCAATTTATTTAGATTTATTGTTTCTTGCACCAAGTATCTAGATACTATATTGCTAGCTTCTTTGAGAAATTCTCTTTTGTATTTTAGTGGAATTTGATTTTTTCAGGCCAAAATGCATAACTCCATTCAATGATATTTCTATTAATGGTTACTCAGATTTATACAATTAAGTGACTCTTCGTTTCATTATCCAAGAGCCGTTTCATCTTTGTATTCTCCTAATTATTTACAATTTTATTTATAGCATGGACAAAAATATTAAAGGATTATGTCCAACATTATCCAAATTAATCCAAAGGGGAATTTGTGAGCCCAAGCATCATTTTGAACATTTGAAGTTTGGTATCCTATAATGAACATTTAAAGTTTGGTAGAGGATAACATCACACTATATCAACCATTACATCATTCCATGATAAGATTTTGTTGCTTTCTCTCTCAATATTAAATATCCAAAATTTTGACATATGTTTTCCCAATTATAGTAATTGGATATCTCTATATATATTAATTATTTGAAGCTTTGGGCCTGTCCTCAAATTAATATTTCGGCTTTTCCTCAAATTAATCCTAGAGGCTACCAGTATAAAACCAACAACATTAGAAGCTTGGTAAAAAATAATATCCCATTGTACCCATTACTACGCCATTCCAGAAGAAAATATTGCTTCTTTCTTCCTTAATATCAACATTCTAGAATTTGTTTTCTGAATTATAGTAACTCTATGTAGGTTTACTAATTTGTTAAAGTATGAAAAAAATTTGATTAAAGGATAATGTGAAAACCGAATTTATATAAGTAAACTTTATTAAATATCAAAATTCTAGTATCTGTTTTGAATTATAGTAACTCTATACTAGTATATTGATTTGTTAGAGTATGAAAAAAATTTGATTAAAGGATAATCTGAAAACTGACTTTATCTAAGTAAACTTTATTTAATATCAACATTTGAGCATGTATTTTCTGAATTATAGTAACTCTATGCTGGTATATATTAATTTGTTAAAATTTATTTAATATCAACCTTTGTTAGATCCCTATATTACTAGTGTAGTCCCTTTTTGTTGTTAGTGTAGCCCCCTTATTGTTATTGTTGTACTCCTCTAGTCCCCATATTGTTATTATTTTGCCCCATAAAACCCCACTATTATTATTGTTGTGCCCTTACATTATTATTGTTAGGTCGGCTAGGATTATATTGTGACCCAATGGACTCCTATATATAGTAAGGAGGTTTTTTCATTTGAATAATACAAGACTTGTTCATTTATGTAATGTAAAGGAGTATGATCCCTTGAAGTGGCTGATTTCTAAGGCGTTGATCTCTCTTTTATTTTATTTTTGGAGCTGGTTTCATAACATTTGGAATTAGTGCTTTGGATTCTTGGGTTTTGCTGCTTCAAACAAGTGATCGTGGAATTTTCACTATAATTTTTTTTTTTCTACAAAGGTTCAGAAGCTAAAAAAAAAAACCCATTTTCGACGCAATCCTCAGGAACATCGTGTAAATATTTTAGCTCTTGGTTCACAATATTTTCAGAGATATGATTTGTGGAAGTTAGGATTTTTGAAGGCTCCCAAATTTCATATCAAAGAGGTGACCTTGGGAAAATCGTCATAAATATCTCTTTGAGCATCAAATTGGAATTATGTAAAAAGTGGCCGAAATCACACAGACTGTAGTTTCCTGTGTATCAACTGCAGAGTTGAAGGAGGAAAAAATGACATGTGGAATGTTGTACAAGTTCGATCTACTGAACTGGTCCATAATTAGGTAATCATGGGAGATTGGGCATAACTTTGTCTTGAAGAGTTAAAATTAGGTCAGACCTGTGGCATTGGAAAGAAGATTCATAGGGCTACTAAAGCAATGAAGATAAGATCTCAGGGATCTGAAATTACAGAGATACATCAGTTTCAATATTGAGCTCCTCAAAAGCAAGAAAAAGGTGTGCATTTTTTGTCAAATTTCATAAGTCTTGTTTGAAAAATCAATTTGAAGTGATTCCAAGGGAATATTGAAACATAGATATTAGTATTTGGTTTTAAAATTCCCCCTAAAAATAACTCCACACCCTTTAAGCCCTTAGAAATCTCTACTATGATGCATGAAGAGGAAGAATTGCAGTATGATATATCAAAAATACGGTACCAAGTACAAAAAATTTCTTTCTTACAAAGATAAATCAAAGATGACATAGATGGTTCAAAAGCAGAAATGAAGGCTAAGTTGGAAAATTTGAAGGATCAAATGAAAGCTAATGTGGATGATAAAGTAGTGGAAGATCACATCGAGCATCAACAACAAGTTCTCTAAGTCTCAAAGGATAACCTAAATTTGGTGCAGAATTGAATGAAACAATAAGAAGATCAACATCGCAGTGAAAGTCTGAAGTAGTCACAGAAACAAGAACTCAAAAACTACGAAATTGATCAATTTCAGAGTATCTTAGCAAGTGGAAGAACTTACCCATTAAAGATTCCAAATGGGAGGATGAGAATTTTATACAGAAGCATCAAAAAATAATCAAGTGTTGAGGACAACACTTGTTTGAAGGAGAGGGGCATGTTAGGTCCCTATATCACTTATGTAATCCATTATTGTTGTTAGTGTAGCCCCCTTATTGTTATTTTTGTACCCATGTAGTCCCCATATTGTTATTTTTGTGCCCCATAAAATCCCACTATTGTTATTTTTGTGCCCTTACATTATTATTGTTAGGTTGGCTAGGATTATATTGTGACCCCATGGACTCTTATATATAGTAAGGAGGTTTTTTCATTTGAATAATCCAAGAATTGTTCATTTATGTAATGTAAAGGAGGTTTCCCCCTTGAAGTGGCTGATTTCTAAGGTGTTGATCTCTATTTTCTTCTATTTTTGGAGTTGGTTTCATAACAACATTCTAGCATCTATTTTCTGAATTACAGTAACTTTATGTTGGTATATTAATTTCTTAGAGTATGCAAAATTTTTTATTAACAGAGAATGTGAAAAACTAATTTAAAGTAAACTTTATTTAATATCAACGTTCTAGCATATGTTTTTTGAATTATAGTAACTTTATGTTAGGATGTTTTGTAACTATCACCTATCACCTATGTGTTGTCCACTATCACCTAGCTAGCCATAATGTCTAGGATGTGTTGTTACTCATTTAGCCCCTATCCTTTTAACAACAATGATGCTTTCAAAATCACATGTCTATCACCTTTATAAAACTTTTATCTAAATGTGTATATCACATCATAGGGGTCCACTATCACCTAACCAACCATAATGGATATAATGTGGTGTTATTCATTTTCATTTGCAGAAAATTATAAACTTTCTAGCTAAATTCAGGGACGGTCCTAGTGTTTTTGGAAGCCATGTACATGTCATTTCTCCCATATAATTTAAGGCATTTTCTAGTGTTTTTGGAAACCATATACATGTCATTTCTTAGAAACCCAGAAATTAGAAAATACATCAAGGATTCTTTCAAAATCACATGTATATAACCTTTATAAAACTTTTAGCTAAATGTGTCTATCACCTCATAAGGGCCCACTATCACCTAACCAACCATAATGGCTAGGATGTGGTGTTACTCATTTTCATCGGCAATAAATTATAAAAATTATAGCTAAATGCAGGGACGGTCCTAGTGTTTTTGGAAACCATGTACATGTCATTTCTCCCATAAAATTAACCATGTACATGTAATTTCTCCCATAAATTTTAAGGCATTTTCTAGTGTTTTTGGAAACCATGTACATTTCATTTCTCCCATAAAATTTCACTACACAGAAAAGACCCTCTAGTGGATGTTTTTAAGGAACCCCTTATCAAAATAGCCCAGATATCCATTTGTAGCGAAGGTTTCTAGAGGAGGTTGGTGGGTGGAGGTTTTTGCGGATGTTTTTTGTTTGGTGCATTCAACTAGAAAAGCACCGGTGCATACTACAAATTGGCACACCGAGACACCGTGATCTTCGTACAAACCCTCCCGGTGCATCATAAAAATCCATGTTAAACTAAAACAACCCTGGTGTGCCTGGAAGAAACTGCCCAGTGCGCCTCAAAAACCCGCGCACCCAAACAGGGTTAAATAAAAAAAATTACGGCCAAAAAATATGCATTTTCACTTCTTCAGTGCTCCAGAGCTCTCAAGTAGTGGTTCAAATTTCCCTTGTGTGAGGCGCCCTACCATTGGTGCTCCCATTGCATGCACTGCTGTCATCCATTGCCCACCATCTCAATTTCGAATTTTGGAAAATGGTGGGAAAATATAGTTTTGCAAATTATTCAGGAAATATGCCTCGTCGATGCCCAAACGTATAGGTATTTTACTTGTTTCTCCATAATTAAACTTCTTAGTGGATTATATTTCTAAAAAAACTTAAAATTTACCCTTTTTAAAATTATTTTTTTCCTACATCATGCGCTCGAGCTGTTCGGCTCGCACCGGTTCGCGGTGCTGCCTGTAAATTTACAGGCCACACCATGACCAATGCTAATGGAAACTGCACCGATTTTGGTGTGGTACCAAAAAGGCGAACCGTGTTTTTTTTAAATACATAAATGGTGGTGCGGTCGGTTAAACGACCGTACCTTTGACTATGTCCAAGTTTGGCAGTGCGATGCACTGACCAAACTATGCACCCTAGGGCAGATATTTTTGTTAGTGCACCACCCTTCGGACACTGGTATATAGTTAACGGTGCGGTTATTTAAATGACCACACCATTGACCATGTACTGATGTCAAGAGGGCGTTCTGTTGACTAAAATATATGCCTCGGGGCACATAGTTTGGTCAGCGCACCACCCTCCCGATACTGGTAAATAGTTAACAGTGCGATCAGTTAAACCACTGCATCGTTGACCGTGTAATGATACGAAGAGGGCAGTGCACTGACAAAACTATCCATCCTGGGGTGAGTAGTTTGTTTAGCGCACCGCCCTCCCAAACTTGTACATAGTCAATGGTGCGATCGGTTAAATGACCACACCGTTGACCATTAAGTAATGTTTGGCAATGCATTGATGTAATTATCCACCATGGGATGGATAGTTTCATCAACGCACCATAGGAGAAAGTACATTTCATGTTGTGCAACGCGCTGAAAATTCCAGGCGCACCGCGGACGGTGCGCGATAAAAATAGACGCACCTGTACCGGTGCATGACTGTTTTTTTTGGTGCACCGACTATTTTTTATCAAAAAATTATATATATATATATATATATATATATATATATATATATATATATATATATATATATATATATATATATATATATATATATATATCTCATTTAATAAAAAAATTGTATTTAATATGTGAATAATTTAGCGACATCATAGGAGAGAAGAGAGGGAACAACAGGAACATATGGTGGACCAGTATAATGTGGTTCACCTATGGGAGGCACGAGAGAGGGAGAGACTTATGTACCTCACCCTATTATGGCAGCCATCCAGTTTCTCCTAAGGGAGGTAGGCCTCCTCAATTTCTATGAGGAGGCTATATCCCTGAAGGGCCATAATGGGTTATTGCGACAACTTATCTTTAGGTGGAATGCCCACTGACAGGCTTTCTGGGTTGGTCCTAACCAGTGGTACATGCCCACTAAGGAGGACATGCAATTTATTACTGGCCTATCTAGGAGAGGGTCGAATTTTCCCTCGTTCCCAGAGGTCCCCATCGGCCATGTAGCAGGGAGTTAGTTGGTGTACTCCCAGAGATACATTAGCACCGATATACAGTCTCCTGCAGTTTTTCAGGTCTTCGATGGTCAGTTATGTATTGCTTCGTTTGGTGCAGAGGAGGTGAGGTGCCTCTCACTACTATTGTCGACCATTTCACACCATACTAGTGACGGGAAATGCATTAGTTGCATGATTTTATTTTATGTTGATTCTTTATTACAGGCGCTACGACTTGTGAGGTGGTCTGCGATTTTTTTTGCGATAGTTATATACAACTTTAGATAGATGTCGTTCTCAGGAAAAAGGGAGGGTGAACTTCCCTTTTCATTCAAAGCTGTTTTGTTTATTTTTTGATAGGTTTCCAGAGATGAGGCCTACTTTCGTTTGGAATCCTCGTAAGTCGATGCTGCATGTATGGATGGAGATGTGGGGCCAGATGATGCCCAAGAGGGGTGATTCTAACTTTTTCGCGAGGATATCTCATGATGCACTTGAGTTTCTTTCCAGTGTTGATGATCATGCCTTCATTTTGGTGCCATGTCCATATGCTAGTTTGGAATTGCAAGGGTGTGGCAACATCCTCTTCATAGTTGACGAGCCGCCGGATGAGAGAGGTAATATTAATGTTTTCTTTAAATTTATTCTAACACATTCTTTAACTTGTTTTTATTGATTTTTTTAATGAAATTGTCTAATTATTGTTGTTTACTTATATATATTTTTTATTTATTGGGTCATTTGTTGGCGATGAGATGCCACTACCACAAAATGATCCAGGTGTAGATCCTGCTAATGATCAAGAGATGGCATATGCAGAGGATCAGGCTAGTGACAGACCTGGTACTCATGATCATGCGCAGGTACTAGCGAGTGTGAGGCGTAGGCCCGACACTAGATTTAGGATGGAATTGTAATTTTAATTGTAATTGTATGTGATTGTAAAATTGTAATTGTAATTGTAATTACAATTGTAATTGTATGTAAAATATTTGTGAAATTTTAATTGTATTAATGTGAAATGATTTTAATTGTAATTTTAGTTGTAACTGTATGTAAAATTCTAAAATTGTAATTGTAATTGTATTGTGAAATTGTGAAATTGTAATTGTAAATGTATGTATTTTCATCATTCAATTTTATTAAAATTTTTACATTTGTAAATTTGTAAAATTGTAAATTAATTGTCAATTTTGAACCATAACTACCGTAAGTAAAATGTATACCATAAATATTATTAAATTACCATAATTGTAAAATTGTAAATTTGTATGAATATAAATAATTGTAAAATAATAAATCTAGAGTAATATGAATTTTTGTAACATAATAAAGTTTAGAAAATAATGAAAATAAATGCATGTACTTTAGAATTATCATTATTTTATTATGATGTTACATATCAAAAAAAAATATCTTTATATAGTACGCCATTGTTTTCAAGATCAACATAATTGCAAATTATCAAGTGAAATGATTTTAACATTAACACAATGCACATTACCAATTAATTCAAAATATATATTATAATGTTTCGAAAAAAAGAGTCTTAGTTATAAGGTAATTAAGTCCTCTTCTTTATAAAAACCCACCTTAAAAAGTATAAATGATGAAATAACACATGTACCATATCACTCTCAGTTCTCATGATCACCCTCATTATCTTCCAGCTCACTTGGCATGATAACGCTATTGTTCTAAAAAATATGGTTTGATCTAGGGTCATGTCTCAATACAAACCACCAATCCCTATCCAACACATTTGGGTAAAAAACACCTAGTTGCAGTGTTTGGGGAAAACATAGGGCTCCTTAGCTTCATCCCACATCTTTCTAGAGTTGATACATATCAGCCTACTATCGCGATCTTCCTTTACATTATTCCAATCAAAGGTGTCCCACCACTTGCACCTAAAAATAACACATTGGAAACGAGAGAAATCTACTTCATTGATCTCCTGTATCCTTCCAACGTAACACAACATCCCTTGTACTAGGTTTTTATCATGGTGGATAGATCGACTAGATTGATCAAACTTGACTTCCACTCCAAAGTCTTGTGTCATGTGTCTATCATCAACATTTTCTGTGTGAAAATGGTGTCCCTATGCCCACATAGATAGGAACAAATGCACCTACAAAAAAGTTAAAAAATCATAGTGTCATGTGTCTTATAATAACCCAATAGTTAAAATATGAAATATAGATCTAATTACATTTCAAAGGTGCATTATTAAGTTTAAAATGTACATAAATAGATTATTACCGAGTGGGTGCACCCAATCCCTATGTTTAGCGCATCCTCTTCAACATACGGGTAACGACCGGTTGCACTGTATTTCTCTCTGACTTGGTCAACAACCCAACTGTTGGGGCATATTTTTGGCATATTTGATTTTAAATGATCGGGATAAGGCACACTTATACTATTCAATAGTCTGAATTCTTTCCTATCACTATCCCATTTCATCCTCTTTTGTTCATACAATGCGACCCACGGTTGTGTCGCTTCGAAATTGTAAAGAACAAATTTATTGATTGCTTCAATTTCCGCATTCGTTGATGAAATCAAGCCAACATATAGTACATATGAGATCAAAATATACATTATATCGAAGTTCAACATGAATATTTACTTTGTGTAAATTTGAAAAATTATAAGTCGCTTACTCATTATCAAGTGTCTTTTTCCATTTGTTTGGAGCAACTCCCCTTCTCTTTTGTCTTCATCCCTTCCATCATCCCAAATCACTGCACCTAGTCTGTTTTTGATTTGCTTAATGTAATCACTGGCATAATAGAAAGACTCATACAATATGTACCCCTTTGCCATAGACCCCTTGGGTTTCGCCCTTTGTCGAATAGAACCTTTCAATTTATTCATGTACCTCTCTAAGAAGAACATCCAATGAAAAGAAACCACCCCAAATAATTCAACCTCATCTACTAGGTGGATCAGCAGATGAACCTGTAAGTCCATGAATTTGTCATTAGTTCCTTCTCAAACATATAAACAATCTCAACTATCTCTTGACACCACCATGGAATGATAGCCACATGAATCTCCTTTGATGTGATCCAATGAAAAAATGCATAAAATTTAGATATGGCACGTCCTAGGTCTTGGGGGAATTCATGTTTCACACACCCACACATGAACAAAGGATAATGACACTGCAAAGTTATAAAAACAAGCGCTAATATAAAAAATCAGTTATGTTTTATGATCCCTGCATGGGATAAATTTATTAATATAAAAAATAATAAAACCATGCTTTTGACATTATACGTACTCTTATAAGATTCCAATGGTCAAGCGATTTCAACCCCAACAAATGGCCATCCACGATGAAGCAACGCTGTAGTGAAGACCCGTATGAAGATGGCACCCTCACACCCATTATAAATTCCTTTGCCAAAGAAATATCATATTTTTTAAAATCCATGGGACATCACCTTTGTTGAAATACCATGAATTAGAGGGACCAATGCCTACCTCTGAATCTGTACTTTCTAATCATCTTGGCCAATTTTTCTTTTTAGTTTTTGAAGTAATAATATCTTTTCTAACAACCAATGTTTCACTTTGTTTCGATGATATGCACCTCGATAAAGAAGATGAAACATTTTTAAATATATGCATGAGATCTAATAAGTGGGTAACCTTAAGATGCTCCCAATATGGGAGGTTATAAAAGATAGATTTCCTTTTCATCCTAATGGGAAATTTCTCAACATAGGTGTTGAAGAATTCTGGATCATCGAACATAGGCTCCCCATTTGAATCGAAAATATCTATGAACTCCTTCACCTTATCTCTCTCATATTATCTAAGCCATTCAGCTTGTGTCGTTATTAGAGGCCTTTGGGTTCTCTCTCGTTTACCATTGCAAGAGGACGCTGCTCTTCTGTAAGGGTGTTCTTCTGGGAGGAATACCCTGAAGTAGTCATACACTAGCTTTCGTAGGTTGTTGGACCATCTAAATTTCAGAGAAGGTCCACAACATTTACATCCAAAATACCCTTTTGTTACAAGACCTGCGAGATTATTGTATACAATATATATGCATGGCACGTTAAAGAATATCATGAAGATCAGAATAATTACAACGAATTAAATAACTAATATGCGAAAGAATATTGTTACGTATATAAACAAATCAATGGACATGTAATTTACCAAAGAAAACTCCTAAGCCTAGATAATCAAGTGTCGTGTAAACACATATGCCATACAGCGTAAAACTCATCTCTATTGCGAAGGGTCTTGATACATCGTATACATTTATCCCATCCCATAGTTCCTTCAATTAATCTATCGGTGGTTGTAAGTAGACATCCATATTCTTCACTTGTCTTCTACCAGGGACTATGAGAGCCAACATAAGATGTTCATTCATCATGGACAACCATGGGGGGATATTTTTATTGATCGCTACTACATGCCAAACATAATAGTTGGTGTTCTAGAGGGAATATGGGTTAATGCCATCCATGGCTATGCTGAGTCGTAGACTTCGTACTTCATCCTTGAATTTTTCGGGCCATGTATCCTCTATATGCTTCATGGCTATTGAATTTGTTTGGTTTTTCATAACTCCCAACTCACTTCTGTGTGAGGAATTCCATCCCTGCAACATAGATAATTCTTTGCAATGAAAGAGCCTTTGAATCCTTGGGATTATAGGCATGTGCCTCAATATCTTAAAAGGAGGATCATGTGATTTACCCTTTTTTTGAATTATCATACTTTTCATGCCCACATTTCGGACATATCTCTTTATTTTCATATTCTTCTATATATAGAATACAATCATTTGGAAATGCATGATATGATATGTACTCAACACCCAACATTTTCAATAATTTCTTTGCATCTTCGCAACTATCGGGCAAGACATTATCACTCGGAAGAACATTATCTTTGAATAACCTGTAGTTGGTGATCATAGACAATATTAAATGTACATTAATTCCAATATAATTACTAACATTCATAAAATTGACCATTTGTAATGTTCATTGTGTGATTTATTTCTCAAAATATAAGGGAGGAATTTATGGTTACTTACCTCAAAATTTATGAGAAACATGCATTCAACAAGCCAAAATTTGCTTTCAAGTTTCACAGTAACATCGTTGTCCCCAATTGGGTAGACTTTGACTAACCTTCAGGTCCAAAGAGAGGGGTGGTGGAAACAAATTCAAGGCTTTCAAAAAAGGTGTAAACGTTATGAGCATCATCCCCTAGCTGATCATCATTCTGGAATGCATCTAACAACATTGTCTCCATGGTAGTTGTATCCTTTAAGTAATCATCCATTCCAACCTCTATTTGATTGCCTCCATTTCCAACTTCTGAAGAACTAATATTGTTGTAATCATTTCTGATTGGTGAATATGGACATAGTGGGAATTGAATAGGTGGCTGATTCAACGATTCTTGGTATCGTTCCTCTCCGATTTTTTCTCTTAATTCAGATTTCTCTCGATTTGAAATTTTCATGGGGTGCAATGGAAGATGGTAGGTAGTTCGCTCATCATCACTAGAATCCTAATAATTTCAAAAAATATATTTGAACATGATTAATACAAAGTATATGATATCAATTAGTAAGCACGTCGACAATGCATGATTAATTGGTTTGATGTTGAAATAATTACATTAATATACCAAACAATTATTATTACCATCATTGTATCAAGATTGTGGCTAGAAGATGCAATATTGTTACAATTGGCAGGGTGAAACGGTTGTCCATTTTCATCTACCAAATGCGCCTTGCGGTATGCTGCTCCTGATAAGAGATTCCGATGTTTTGGAGCCATTTGAATATTTTGTGCATTTAAAATTGATTTTGAATCTGCATGAACCTGAAATTTTGTATACATTATAAATTTTATTAAGCTGATTGACATGGATAAAAAACATAAATTCAATTAGATCATGAAAATATAAATAAAATATGTAGTAAATATTATGTCTCGATATGGATAGGGAGAACTCTGCAATGGACTTTGAGAAATATTATGGAACGAGCTGGATTTTGAAGAATTGTCCATTCGATATAATTATGATATTTTCTCCTTGCATTTGAGCAAAATCAACAATAAATTTTGGTGTACACACCTAAAAGTAATTTCGGTGCCTTAAAAATGGACTTATTGTTATTAGTGCTAATGTACAGTTAACTGCATTGGTGCATTTTAGTTATGGCGCACCGGTGCTATGTTAATAATCGATGCACCAATGCCGAATATCCACAAATAAAAAAAAAAGAAACTTTATATTTTTAAAGTGAAAAAAAATGGTAAATTAAAAAATGGGCAGCAAATTATTTTCTAAAATCTAATTTCATAAAACAATTATTTAAATAGTAAATTTTTTTCATTATTTCATTGTTTTTGCAAAAAATTTCAGGGAGAGATTTCCACGAGAGATATACCTGGAGTAAGAGAACACGAGAGAACTATGGAGCAGCGAAATACTTTTGAATAAAACTATTCAGACAATCAAAATTCTAAACCTCTAGTGATTCAAACCCTGTAGCATAGAATTTCAAAGCATCTGGTGATTAAATTTTACTGTAATAATAATTTTTTTACATTTTCTATTTGATTTAATACGTGGTAAGTAAAAAAATTAAATTTTACGGTACATTTTCAGAGAAAAAACCATTCTTATGCTAAACCCTTGATTCTTTTGGTTTCTGCCCTTGCTTCTTCCTATTTCAGTGACTTCAGAATTAGGGCTTTTCATTTTAGATTTATAGGGTTTTTATTGCTATATATATAGGCCTATGACATATAACCCACGGGACGACTTGCAGAGTCAGATCATAATCCATGTCGGCCCTTGCGTGAATTTAAAAAAAATCAAATTTTTTATTTAGTGCGTGCTGTGTAAAATAGCGCACTAGTGTGTTGTTTTATCACAGTGCATCGCACACGTACTGTTTGATAAAAAAATAAAAAAAAATGATTTTTTAAAAATCCGTGCGCCATATGTAAAATATAGCATCGGTGTGCTATTTCATTATAGCGCACTGCGCACGTACTGTTCAATTTATTTATTTATTTATTTTATGTCTGTGTTAATTGGTGCATCGTTTAACATATAACTCATCGGGTCTCCTTGTTGACAGAGAGCACCATACGATGGTCCCCTATTTTTGTGGTGCATTTATAAGAATATGTCGCCCCCTCCACGAAATCATATGCCACAAAAACTAACAATAGAGGATTTTTATTAATTTTTCTGTGTTAATCGGTGCAATAGTTAACATATAACACACTAGTTCTCCTTGTTGATAGAGGGCGTCATATTATGTTTCTATTGTTTTGGCGATGCGTTTATAAAAACACGCCGCACCGACGTTAGTGTGTAAATCATTAAAGGCACACCGTTTTCTTGATTTTTCTTTTACCTAAAAAGTTTATGATTTATTTATAAAATATATTAATGAATGGTATGGTACAAGTTTCATATTGATTAAGAAATGGCTGATAAGGGATCAAGTAACAAAAATACTGATAGCACATCAAGAAAAGAAAAAATGGCAAGTTCACTAATGTGAAATCTGATGATATGATATAACAAATTAATCCAAACATCACATTCAAATGCACTAATAAAAATTTAATTGATATGAATATTGTTATAATATATGTGTCTACTTTTGATGAATAATGAATTTAAAAAAATCACAATAATTATGATATGGTATAACATATTAATCCAAACATCACATTTAAATGCACTAATAAAAATTTAACTGATATGAATACTATTATAAGATATGTGTCAAATTTTGATGAATAATGAATTAAAAAAAATCAAAATAATTGCATTGTCACATGTCGATGTTTCTAAAAAATAAAAAATGAACACCGATGCATATTAGTTACTATGCACCAGTATGTTTATATGCTAAGGCACACCGGTGCGTTTCAACCAATGGGCACCGCACAAATACCTATACCAATTAGAATTCTTGGTGCATTTGTGTGATACTGCACACATGTGCGTTTATGTGAGACTGATCACCGATGTGTTTCTATGACCTATGGGCACCACACAAATACCAATTAGAATGATCAGTGCATTTGTGTGACACTGTGTGCCAGTGCATTTTTATAATAATACACACTGGTGTATTGATATGACCTATAGGCATCACACAAATACCAATACCAATTATAATGGCCTGGTGCATTGTATCACCTATAGTGCGCTCGATGCAGTTTTAGACCTTAACGGCCTGGTGCATGCACATTCGACCGCCCTGGGGCGATTGTCTGGATGATGCGCACCAGGACATTGGTAAATTCCCTGGGGTGTCCTAAATTTGTTTTCCGTCTTGGTGCTTGGTAGGTTTACAGTATCGGTGCGTTCACTATAAACACACTGGTGCGTTCATACCTTATTAGCACATCGATGAGAAAAACATCCATAACAACCTCCGACTGCCCCATTTTTTTATTTGTGTTGAAATTCCATTAGAAGCTTTGCCAAAACCTTCGTTACATAAAAAAAATGTTGTAGAATTTTGTTTTTAACAATTTTGGCTCATTTTATAACACTAAAAACCTTCGTTATAATCTCCACTAGAGGGTCTTTTCCTTGTAGTGTTTAAGGCATTTTCTAGTGTTTTTGGAAACCATGTACATGTAATTTCTCCTATAAACTTTAAGGCATTTTCAATAAATGTTCATTTAATATTTTTTTGCGGTCCTAGTGTTTTTGGAAACCATGTACATGTAATTTCTCCCTTAAATAAGGCATTTACAATAAATGTTCATTAAATATATTTTATTGAATTTGTTTTTTCTAGGGATAAAAAAGCCCACTAAACATGGTTTAAAAATGGACATTATGCATAGATGTTTCTTGTTATTCCAATCTAGGGAAAACAATGATTACATATGTGCTATGCAATATTGTGACTAACAAAGTCCTCCAAAGGAAAATGAATATACCTGGAAGAACAAAATATTACATTACATTGATAGAAGGCTTGTGAATAGCTAGGGAGTATGGATCAAATGGTATTGTAGTTTTCACCAATTTTGAACTTGTGTGCAACTAGATGAAAGACGTATACCAAGTTAATAAGGAGAGGCTAGAGCAACTGCATGGAAAAGAAAACAATATTGTTAGACAATTTCAATCATTTAGTATAATACATTATGCAAATGTTAATAAGATGTCTGGTGATCTATTTTATGGGGCAATGCCAATTCAATATTCAACAGTCAAAGATGAATTAGTATTGTATGGGGAAATGACAATTCAAGATTCATCTCTCAAAGATAAATTAATTTTGAGACACTCTCATTCAAATTTATTGATGATTCATCTCTAAAATATGAATTAGTGTTGAGATGCTCTCCTACAAAATTTATTGATAGACATTGTAACATATATTTGATGTGTGTGTGTTTTTAGTTATAAATGCAGCATTTTTAATGACCATGTGTTTTTTTAAATTATATACCAAGTGTGCTCCCACCATGCAAGCACAACTTGGTGAAATTCATGTTTTATAAAATTAAAATGTGAACGACTTCAACAAATTTTTGTTTAAAGTCAGTTTTATACATCAATTTGTGCTTTGAAAGTTTTGTGTTTTACATAATTTGTGTTTTTTCTCAACATTTGTGTACTAAATTACATTAATTTTTTGAATTCTTTTTATTTTTTTTAAAATAGTAGTTTTAAAAATAATTGTGACTATATATATATATATATCATGGAGGATGATCATTTGGCACGTGATTCTTCAAGGTGAACATCAATAGAATCCATGCCTCTACGAGAGAGGGGGATCATGGATCAGGAGATGTTCATGGTATTTATATTAAAGGTGCATGTTTTTAAATCAAATTCGAATATATAATCTTATCCCCATACATACATGTATACATGTGGAATTGATTTTTTATTGAATATATAAGTTTATTTGCATGTACTTACATTTATACATATGGAATTGATTTTTAATAATTTTCATTTTTTAGGAGTTTGGAGGAAAAGAGTATCTACTCAATCAATGGAGCCTGGCCATGCATGGTTCAAGAAATCGTGGTATGGTTCACGCAATAAACTCAATCATATGTATGTATGTATTTTTGAATTGATTAGAAATTCATATTTTTTTATGAAGCTTCCCTCTCGTCGCATATGGGTAGTGCTGGTACACATTCCCCTAGTGGCCAATCATTAGGCAATGGCCAATCTCGTGAGGGTGGTGGTACGCATTCCCCTAGTGGCCAATCAATGGGTGTTCATGTTGGTTCTCAACCAATGGGTGGTGACCAATCAATGGGTGGTCATACTAGTTCTCAGCCATCTTAGGGTGGGCATGATGTTGCTCAACCATCTCGAGGTGGCCATCAATCTGAATATTATTTTCATTCAATTATTAATTTTTTAATTTTTTTATATGATTTTTTTATGGTTAAAAAGAAAATTTGTACAAATTTGTTCACATGTTTTTTATTTATATATAATTTTGTATATTGACGCAGACGATGAAAATGTTTCTCGAAAAATATGTAGGCCAGATAGTGATATTCAAGAAGAAGGTTGTACAACAACCACGAATTATCCTTCTGAAATTTCTGATTTACCTTGGGAAACAAACATCAAACAATGCACATTACAAATGTGTGAACATATTTATTCAAAATTGAAGAAAGGTCTTCTGTTTTTGAAACTCCCTGCTGAGAGTCGAGAAAGCCTAGAAATAATTACGCACTCTTTAAGCACACTTGTATATGTTTACAAAAATATTGGGCCAACCTCTAATACTTTTGTAGAAGGGATGAGGAAAAGAAAGGAAAAAGTAATGGGTCTCGATACATGGGACAATGTTAAAACCAGAGTTACAAAATAAATGGAAAAATGTATGTTTAATTTCAAAGAAAGGCCAAAAAGAAAGATGCCAAAGGTGAAATATTTCAATCACTCTAATATAGCTTGCCATTTGTATGATAGGTACCATGTAGCCTATGTAATACTACCATGGAATGACGAGTTTCTTGTTTATTTTGCAAATTTTTTTTATGCATAATTATTTTTGGGAATGAAACCTAATTATAATGACTTTCCTTTTGAATTTTTTGGTCCTCGAAAAGGTCGATTATGTGACCACAGAGGCGCTAAGCGTGATGTTGAGTTGCCTTGCCCCGAGCCACCATTGGTAAGACAACCTCTTCGTGTGGAAAATTTGTAGTCAGAGATGGATGCCACTTCTCAGATTAGTTGAGAAACAAGGGATGCCATCATAAACAATGTTCATAATGGACTTGGTGGAATTGATATTGGTCTGAATCGATAAAGATCACAGATGATGAGATAGACAACATGAGTATTGAAGAGCTTAGAACATATGCAAAGCATTGTTGCAATGGTTGGCAGGACTTAATTCTTTAGGAGGAAGAGGGCATGGGATCAATATGTGTTAATGGTTAGGGTGAATATTTTAATGTAATTTGTAATTTACATATACATGTTTATTTTTATATGTTAATCTAACAAAAATGTATCATATGTTCACCATTTGCAGTTAACACACTTGATGAATGAAAATTTTGATAATATCACGAACGAATGTTCAAGTTCTCACAATCAAGATGATATGTTGGGAAATGTTAGTGTTTTTTAAGTGTTCATGATGTTGATGTACAATTATTATTCTATTGTTATATCGGTATCATGATGACATATTTTTAAAAGAAATAATTGTGTACACACATGCATATAATTAAATGTTATCAGATTCTAATTTTTTCCAATGCTTTCACAATGGAGCCACCCTCTTCTTCCTTGTTAGGAGATGTGCCAAATCCACCATCACAAGTATTCAATTTTTCATTTATGTTTCAAGTTATAAATTGAAGTGAAAGTTTCATTAAAAAATGAGATCTAGATCTTGAATTATTTTTTAGTTTTAAAATTTTTGAATTTTATGTTTGTGGAGATGATTTCCGTTCTCCAAGGACTTTAGTGACAAAGTGTATGCTGGAGATAGGAACATCCAAACAATTTGAACATGAAGTTGTCTAATTTTTTTTAATATTATTGCATTAGTTTATGAATTTTCATTTGAAAATTATATATATATATATAGTACAATTTATCATGGAGGATGCATTGATGCAGGGCCAACACAGGACAATGGAGGGGGAACTACATGAGGTATTGCATGATTTTTTTTTTTACTTTTTATTTTTTATTTAGTTTGTTTTATTGAAGTTCTACATTCTCATTCAATTTTAAAACATTAAATTTTAATTTTAATACATGTAATATAAATTTGTTTTACATGTGGACATATATATGTATATGCAATTAGGGCCAACACGAGACAATTGAGGGGGAACTACATGAGGTATTGCATGATTTTTTTTTTTACTTTTTATTTTTCATTTAGTTTGTTTTATTGAAGTTCTACATTCTCATTCAATTTTAAAACATTAAGTTTTAATTTTAATACATGTAATATAAATTTGTTTTACATGTGTACATATATATGTATATGCAATTAGGGCCAACACGAGACAATTGAGGGGGAACTACATGAGGTATTGCATGAAAATTTCATTTTTTTTTCATTTAGTTTGTTTTATTGAAGTTCTACATTCTCATTCAATTTTAAAACATTAAATTTTAATTTTAATACATGTAATATAAATTTCTTATATATTTTCTTATACATGTGTACATATATATGTATATGCAATTAGGGCCAACACAAGCCAATAGAGGGGGAACTATATTAGGTATTGCATGATTTTTTTTTTCATTTTGTTTTTTTATGAAGTTCTACAATCTCATTCAATTTTAAAACATTAAATTTTAATTTTAATACATTTAATATAAATTTCACACACACACACACACACACATACACACACACACACACACACACACACATATATGCAATTAGGGCCAACACATGACAATGGAGGGGGAACTATACATGTATAAGCAATTAGGGCCAATACACGAAAATGGAGGGGGAACTACATGAGGTATTGCATGATTTTTTCATTTCATTTCATTTTTTATGAAGTTCTACATTTTCATTCAATTCTAAAACATTAAATTTTAATGTTTACACGTTGTTTAGGTTCCCCATTCTTCAGATGATAGAACAAGGAGGCTTAAGAGGTTGCTGGAAAATACATTGCAGCGAAATTCTCTATTTGATTGTTGCACATGCAACATTTTATTTGATCTAGTCTTTTTATAACTTAAATATGTGTCATATTCAATTTTCTATATAACTTGATACTTGTAACACTATAGATTGTTATATTTATTTTTATTGTTCATGATATAAATTTTGGACATATTTTACATTTTGGACAGTTGAACTACATTTAATTTTATTGAATGATTTTAAATTTTGGATAGTTGTTACATTTGGCATGTGATCACATGTTGTTATATAATTTTAACTTAAATGATCTTATATTATGTTTTGTTTTTAAAACTTGTTGTTTTATCACTTGTTATTTAAAATGAATCTAGATTGAAATTGCAAATTATAAAACACATGTGGTACATGTTATGCATTTGAACATGTGAGAATGTTATATAATTAGGTGTAAATGTCGATTAAAGGTGATATTTAGGTACATTTTGCATGATCATGTGTCATTTAAAGCAATCATATCTATGGTTTTAAATATTTAAGTTCATGAATATATGTAACAATGATTGAAGTACATTTGCATTTAGTTACATTTTGCATACACGATGACATGTTGTTATAATGTTAACTTAGATTCAATTTTAGATTAAATGTTTTTTTTTTAAAGCTCAAGTTGCTTTGTCATTTGTTATTTAAAAAAAATCTAGATTGAAATTGAAAATTACAAAACACATGTGGTACATCTTATCCATTTGAACATGTGTGAATGTTATCAAATTAGGTGTAAATGTCTATTAAAGGTGATATTTAGGTACATTTTGCATGACATGTGTCATTTAAAACAATCACATCTATGGTTTTACATATTTAATTTCATGAATATATAAAAGTGATTGAATTACATAAATGCATTTAGTTACATTAAATTTTAAATATATGATGACTTGTTGTTATAATGTTAACTTAGATTCAATCTTAGATTAAATGTTTTGTTTTTGAAGCTCAAGTTGGTTTGTAATTTGTTATTTAAAATGAATCTAGATTGAAATTGCAATTACAAAATACATGTGGTACATGTTAAATTCATTTGAACATGTATGAATGTTATATAATTAGGTGTAAATGTATATTAAAGGTGATATTTAGGTACATTTTGCATGATCATATGTCATTTAAAACAATAATATCTATGGTTTTACATATTTAAGTTCATGAACATATAACAATGATTGAAGTACATAAATGCATTTAATTACATTACATTTTGAATATATGATGACTTGTTGTTATAATGTTAACTTAGATTCAATCTTAGATTAAATGTTTTGTTTTTAAAACTCCAGCTGTTTTGTCATTTGTTATTTAAAATGAAATTAGATTGAAATTGCAATTACAAAACACATGTGGTACATGTTAAATGCATTTGAACATGTATGAATGTTATATAATTAGGACATACATCTATTAAAAGTGATATTTAGGTGTACATTTTTCACATAATCACGTGTCATTTAAAACAATTATAGATGTTTAAATACATATTTAAGTTCATGAATATGTAACAATGATTGAAGTACATAAATGTATTTAGTTACATTACATTTTGAATACATGATGACTTTTTGTTATAATGTTAACTTAGATTCAACCTTAGAATAAATGTTTTGTTTTTAAAGCTCAAGTTGTTTTGTCATTTGTTATTTAAAATGAATTTAGATTGAAATTGCAAATTACAAAACACATGTGGTACATGTTAAATGCATTTGAACATATATGAATTTTATATAATTAGGACATAAATCTATTAAAAGTCATATTTAGGTATATTTTTCACATGATCATGTGTCATTTAAAACAATCATATATGGTTTTACATATTACTTGGGTTAAATACATATATATTTAAGTTCATGAATATGTAGAAATGAAAGCAAATTTGCATTTAATTCATACATTTTTCATTTCACATCATTCTTATAATTTTTTAATATACAATACATATAGATGTACATCTAAAAACAATCATAAAATTCTAGGTGTACATAGATGTGTCAAACAATCATAAAATTTTAAAATTGCATTAAAAATATCCAATACACAATAGTTTTCATTAATGTACATAGAAAGGCTACTATGGATGTTAGTTGATAGTAAACTGAAAATTACAAAACACGTACCACACATGTTGGATTCAAGAATGAATATTATAATTTTATTTAGATGTCTAAAACAAAATCATAACTTAAAATTCACATTATATCAAATATGCTAGATACATACATTTTACAATAATGACATAAAATTAACTATCTCATACCAGAGAATGTATGAAATAATTTAAGACCAGAGAATCTACATGTATGTGTACATGTGTATAAATTACTTGCTGTGTGCATGTGCCAAAACAATGTACATGTGCAAACACTTGTACGTAACATAAAATGTACATATTATAATAATGTAAAACTTAAGAATGCACAAAAAAAAGGCTAACAATTTCTAGTTGAATTTTGTAAGTTCTAAAAGATGAATCCAAGGAGAAGAAATTGTTGGGCAGTTCAATAAAAAAAATTCTAATGAAATGCCATCTTCAATGATCTGTTCATGATCAACTTTTGACATTCTCCATTTCTTAATTTTCAAAATTTTCTTTGATTGAACTTCTATAAAATTTATGTGTGCTTCACACACCAAGTGACTATATTGTTAACTTATGGCATTAGGTTCATATTCTTAAAAGTAAAAAACAATCCCGAATTTGATGAGTTTGTTTGAAAAAATAACCTTTTAGTATAATAGACCCTCTGTCATATATAAACTCGTTATCATCATATTTTTCCAATAATTTCATCCTTCGTTCAATGCAACTCATCAAATTATACTTCACAATTTCTATGTTGTTAGTAGGTGCAACTACAACAAAAACATCTCCTGTAAAATAAAACAAAATTACATAAATTTAGATCATAATTAACATGAAAAATTAACTTTAAAATTAACATGTATACTTGATTTTATTATCTATTTATAGATCTCTATCATTTGAAAGAAATTGAAATGTTACCTTCTATAACAAGATCAGAAACTTGATCACCTTCAGATGATACTATAGTCTCCTCTGATTGCATTTATTCAAATTTTGAAACATACATTTTCCCCTTTGTATTTAGTTTTGTATGTTGACAATATTTTACATTCGTTTTGTTTTCACAAACATCATTGGATTCTGTGTCATCTATGCAAACATGAGAAAAGACAAGAATATTTTCTTTTATCAAATGCAAACACGTTTTGGTACTTTTTTGTTTTAATTGAATGCAATTTTCGAGTCCCTTTTATTGTTTCAACGTCATTTCCAATCGATCTATCTACATCTTGGACCCCAATATTGTTGGCAATATGATGCAGAGTGTTGTCCTTGATGGCAACCCACTGAATGAAGATGAAGACATGAGATTGTTGACTTGTGTTGTCCTTGATGGCAATCCACCTAATGAAGTTATTCTTGACTTGATGGACTTGCTAAATGATGTAAATCTGATGTGATATGATGTTTGTTGGCAATATGATGCTGGGTGTTGTCCTTGATGACAACCCACTTGATAGAGTGTTGTCCTTGAATGGAAACCCACTTGATGAAGTTGTGCTTGATAGATTATGTATTGATAAACTTGCTGAATGATGTAAATCTGATGTATCTACAGTGAGTACAGAAGGTAATGAAGAAAGGAATTCAGCATGTGCTAGATCTATGATGAAAAGAGTATGTCTCAAGGCATACCCAGATTTGTCTAGGAGAAGTCGCGTATGCACGCGGAAAATAACGTGACAAGTCGCGTATGGGCAAAAGCGCTCATAAAGTACAAAACCAGGGGTAACCACCATGGTATTGACCCATTGTATTGGGTAATGATTCGTCTAAATGACCCCGTCCAGGAATACCATCGGAAGTAATGTGGTTTTGGCTCATGGTATTGAAAAAGCGTAAACCTATATAAAGAGAAGAAATTCATTGTGCAAATCATGAGTGTGGGTGCAAGATGTCTGAGCTTGAATGAATACTTCTCTCTGAAGTATATCTGAATGGAAAGGGTTACAGTTGAATGATAGATCTAAATGTATGATGCACCAATGATGAAGAAGGGGATCTAGATCTGAAATGTACTTGTATTTGCTAGATCTGTTTATGGAATGATTAGATCTAAGATGAGGCGAACATCTGTCTGAAGTAAAGGGTAAAATTTGTGTGATGTATCTATTCTGAAGAATTGAAATGACCTAAATATCTGAAGAACCATACGCTAGTTTGCCGCAAGAGAAGCACGTATATACGCGGCTTCGCTGAAGAGAAAGCGCGTATGCACAGTGAAATTAGCTCTGAAATATGTACTGAAGTATACGCGGGTTTGTTTGGTAGAAGGCGCGTATATGCGCGGTATCAGTGAAAGGAAAGCGCGTATGCAAACCAGGGTTTGTTGAAGCATGGGTTATGAAATGTCTGATCTATTCTGTTGTGTTACTGCTATCTGTATTCTACAGTTCTGAGTTATCTACATCTGTTTGGTTGTATTATTGAGCTTAATTGTGTGGAGTGGGTCCAGTCTGAAAATATGTTGAAACGAGGCCTGCAAGTTGTGCTCTATTGAAGTTGTTTGGATCCAGTGTGAAAATTGATGAAACGTGGTCCATAGAAGTGCTGAAGGTTGTAGCCTTCAGTCAGGGGGTTGAAGCTCACTTCCAGGTGAGGCTGGTAAACGAGAGCAGGGGGTCGTAGCTCCCTTCCGTGAGAGGGCCGGGTAAACGAGAGCAAACGGGGGTCGTAGCGTCGTTGAAAATGGCAACAAGAAACAGTGAAGGATGCCTCCTGAAACATCTTTCCTGATCCTAGTTGGAAAGTGATCACCTAAACTAGGTGGGGACCACACATATGTGATTTTTGTCGAAAAAATCTATTTCAAGATTATGCCCTTATTTCTAGACATACTGAGTAACAGATTCTGTGATTCTAGTTGGAGATTCTTGAAGTATGCGACATATGTTATAAAAATATGAGATTCATATATTTTTAGGTCACGGTGGCTATTTTTAATCGCTCTCCTAAAAATACGAAGTTTTCAACATGGCTTACCCTTAATAATATTTTGACTATAAACAACAGTTTACTCTCTTGGAGCACTTCAGTTTGACCCCCAGAGGTGGGGCATGTAGCTGACATAAGGAAATTCGAATTTCCTATGAGTTAAGTGAGCTATTGCATGTTAGACTTCAGTTAGACTCATGTGGCAGAGTTTTGGTGGAGTTGATTGAGGAGTTAATGGAGATTGTGTTCCGGTTAACTAGTTTAACTAGTTATGATCAGTTTAACTTGTGATTATGATAGAGATGAGTTGGGTGAATTAATTATTAATTAATTCATTGATATTAACTCATTATTAAACTAAAATAACACATCAGTTAACTCAGTGCATGGACAGTTCAGTGAAAGACTAGTGGAAGAGGTAGATGAAAGGGTGAGACTGACAGCAGTTGTACATTAGTTGTGCATGAGATTTGCACAATCAGTGGGATGATGATGCCAATGATGATTGCGCTGTACCAAATAAGTGAATTCAAATTCCATTCAGCTATATTCACTTTTTGGATTGCGCAGTAGAGGTAGGCAGAGCAGCGGGAAGATTTGAACTTGTGACTAGTTTCAGATCTAGCTAGTTTTGTGTTCAGCATATGAGATAGTACTGAGTACTTGTGAGGAGTATTGTATTATGTATTGCTGAATGTTTCTCATCCATTATATGATACATATAGCTGGGGGTTTTCAGCTATAAGCTTTCCCCATACATGCTGCGTTCTATGTGTGTGAATTGATGTTATGTCGCTTTGTTTTTTTATTCCGCATGTGACGATTAATGGTAGAAGCGATTATGTGTTATGCATGCAATTCGAATTGATGTATGATCAGGTTAATCGCAGCGAATAAACTTCATTATTCAGCAAATTTCTACATGGTATCAGAGCTAAATTAATCGTCGAGATCTATTATGGTGATTGTTTATTATTTCCTCGGACAGAGCCTGCATGCGAGCCAGGTAGCCTCCGGAATATTCATCCTTCTTTGTAAGGTGAAAGATCTGGTGAATGCCCATGCAGTCAATCTCTGGTTTGGAAATAATTAGCTCTCAAGTGTAGATTGGAAGCGACTGAGTTATCAGCTGGTGGTGAAATTCGAGTTTGCAGATTTGTGTTCTTGGTGCCGCGGTGAAAATGTCTTTCATCGGTTTGTGACTAGAATATGCCTTGGAAGGCAGTTCTAATTATGTTGCATGGAAGGACCGCATGGAGGCTGTATTAGATGATCATGGGCTGTTGGAATTCGTGGAGAAAGAGATTCCAAAGCCTACTTCTAATGATGCTGATGTTGTGGAAGCATGGCGAAAGAAACAAGCAAAATGTCAAAGGATCCTGTTGGAGGGTGTAAAGGATCACATTGTATCCAGTTTACACGGGAAGGCCTCTCCATATTTGATGTGGAAAGCCTTGACGGATTTGTACCAAAGAAAGAGCGATCAGAGGAAGCTGGCACTCAAAGATAGACTCAGGAACATCAAGTGTGAGAAGGGGGAAAGTATGCCGAAGTACCTCACGAGGTTCACCCAATGTCGGGATGAGCTGGGAAGTGTTGGTGTGACGGTGGTGGATGAGGATCTGGTGAGTTTGGCACTTCTTGGTTTGCCAAAGAGTTGGCATGCATATCAAGATAGTGTCAATGGTCGGGAAAAGTTGCCGGGATGGGAAAGACTGTGGTCTGATCTCGTGCAAGAGGAGATCCGGCGAAATACCAGAGATGGTTCTTCGTCAAAGGGAGCTGATGAAGAAGACCGCGCTTTGGCTGCCAAAGCAAGGAAGGGGAAGGGCAAGGAGAAGGCTTCTCAATCCGGTGCGGATGGTAAAGAGCGTGACATGTCCAAAGTGAAGTGTTTTCACTGTCACGATAATGGACATTACGCCACGAATTTCCCCAAGAAGAAGAAGAACAAGCAGGCTGTTGGATCTGCAGCTGGTGAGGCTCTTGCCTCACAATTTGAGCTGGACTTCTCATTGATCGCATGCATGTTGTCTAGTGCATTGGGATCGGGGTGGTATATTGATAGTGGCGCTTCCTTTCACATGACGGGAGATGCAAATCTTTTCAGTGACTTGGTGGAGAAAGGTCTCCAGATGCATGTTGAGTTTGGCGACGGTGGACGATACAATGCGACCGGCATTGGTACCATAACCTTTCAGAGGGAGTCAGGTAAACTCATTCTTTTACAAGATGTATTGCATGTACCATGTCTAACAAAGAATTTGATCTCAGTTGCAATGTTAGAGGATAAAGGGTATGAAGTTGTCTTCAGAGAAGGAAAAGTTTTCCTTCGGCACAAGGCAACGGGACAAGTCAAGAAGGTTGGGATTCGGGCAAAGAATCTCTACAGACTTGAAGTAGATGGGATTTCTACGGAGCTTCCTACTGTTGGGAAGCGGGAGGAAGACATGCAATTGAAGCTTGAGAGGGAGCGGGTTTTGCATGCAGGTGATAGTGAACCTCGGGATGTGGAGCAGCCACAAGAGGATCATGGAGTGGAAGAGACCACTCATGCAGAGAAATTTTGTGCCAGACGGGCAGAGGGAGTGCATGCAGCTATACCACCAGGTATGAGGTGGGGCGACATGCATGAGTAATCCCATGAGGAGATTTCTGGGTAGATTCATGAGATGGTGTGGATCTCATGAATTGAACCTGGCTACGAGGTGCCCATAGCATGGCAGTAGCAAGATCAGTTGGAGTGATGTAGGCAGATCAAAGTGACATTGTCGGATACTGGAGCGCGGATCAGAGTTGACAGCAAGTGCAAGAGTGCATGGGTGCAAGAGTTCAACAGCGCAGTAGTTCCTGATGACATGTGCAGTTGGTACCAGCAGAAGTCGAAGACTTTGATGATAGATGCTAGATGCATCAAGACTGATGGAGTTGTTTGGAGCCTATTCAGTTTCAGAGGAGTTGCGGAGCAGATGCATGGAGTTGCATGGCGCTTGCAAAGGGTGCATGGCACATGCATGGAGTTGCATGGTGCATGCATGAGTTTGCATGGCGCATGCAAAGGGTGCATGGCGAATGCATGGAGTTGCATGTCGCATGCATGGAGTTGCATGGCGCTTGTGAAGGTTGCAGGGTGAATGCATGGAGTTGCATGTCGCATGCAAAGACATTCCTTTCTTGTTGAGAGGGAGTGTTGAAAATGGCAAAAAGAAACAGTGAAGGAGGCCTCCTGAAACATCTTTCCTGATCCTAGTTGGAAAGTGATCACCTAAACTAGGTGGGGACCACACATGTGATTTTTGTCGAAAAGTCTATTTTTAGACTATGTCTATTTTTAGACATACGGAGCATGATTCGGGGATTCTAGTTGGAGATTCTTGAAGTATGTGACATGTTGGTAAAAATAGATGAGATTCATATTTTCAGGTCACAGGCTATTTTTAGACTGCCTCTCCTAAAAATATGGAAGTCAAATATTATTTACCCTTAATAATATTTAGACTATAAACAGCAGTTTACTCTCTTGGAGCACTTCAGTTTGACCCCCGGAGGTGGGGCATGCAGCTGACATAAGGAAATTCGAATTTCCTATGGGTTAGTTGAGCTATTGCCTGGTTGACTTCAGTTAGACTCATGTGGCAGAGTTCTGGTGGAGTTGATTGAGGAGTTAATGGAGATTGTGTTCCGGTTAACTAGTTTAACTAGTTATGATCAGTTTAACTTGTGATTATGCTAGAGATGAGTTGGGTGAATTAATTATTAATTAATTCACTGATATTAACTCATTATTAAACTAAAATAACACATCAGTTAATTCAGTGCATGGACAGTTCAGTGAAAGACTAGTGGAAGAGGTAGATGAAAGGGTGAGACTGACAGCAGTTGTACATTAGTTGTGCATGAGATTTGCACAATCAGTGGGATGATGATGCCAATGATTATTGCGCTGTACCAACTAAGTGAATTCGAATTCCATTCAGCTATATTCACTTTTTGGATTGCGTAGTAGAGGCAGGCAGAGCAGCGGGAAGATTTGAACCTGTGACTAGTTTCAGATCTAGCTAGTTTTGTGTTCAGCATATGAGATAGTACTGAGTACTTGTGAGGAGTATTGTATTATGTATTTCTGAATGTTTCTCATCCATTATATGATACATATAGCTGGGGGTTTTCAGCTATAAGCTTTCCCCATACATGCTGCGTTCTATGTGTGTGATTTGATGTTCTATCGCTTTGTTTTTATTCCGCATGTGACGATTAATTTGTAGAAGCAATTATGTGTTGTACAAGCAATTCGAATTGATGTATGATCAGGTTAATTGCAGCGAATAAACTTCATTATTCAG